>OX387262.1:1535480-1562980 GCA_947562095.1 Branchellion lobata | reverse complement strand
TATTATTATTATGATGGAGGGAAGGATTCATTGAACAGGTAAGTCTTCAGAGATCGACAAAATGATTTTGTTGAACTTGAAGATTTTAAGATGTTAGGCAGGTTGTTCCACAACTTAGGTCCGCTGACGCTGAACCTTCTTAATCCTAATGATTTTAGCTTGTGCCAGTTGGGAACAACGTCCTTTGATTTAGCCTATCTCAATCTTTGGTTTTCCGGCAGACTAGCAGCTGGAAACAGGTAACGTTTCAGCTACGCAGGACCCTCGTTGGACAAGCACTTATACATCTGTGTGTATAAATGTGTGTGTGCAGGACCCTCGTTGGACAAACACTTGTACATCTGCAGAGCAATTTTATACTCAATCCTTTCATCAATTTTTAGCCAGTGAAGCTCCTTGAGTACAGGGGTAATGTGATCATATTTTCTTACTCCTGTAATGAGCCTGGCTGTTGTATTGATTATGGATTGAATACTCTGCGTTGCTACCTTAGCTAAGCTGACTAAAGCCATGTTGCCATAGTCAATACGACTTTAAACTGAGGCCGATGCAAGTGTTTTCAAGGAGTCCATTGTCAAACATCCTTTGATGGATCTTATTTGACGCAGAGAGGTAAAACACATCTGTATTGTTTTTGATATCTGCGTTGACATCGTGAGGTCTCTATCCATAGATATTCCCAAGTTCCTTACAGATTTTGATGGAAAGATGTTGCTTTCTAATACACGGACAGAATAGCTCGGAATATTTTTCAGATTCCGACGAGAAGAGAACCAGATCACCTCAGTCTTCTCACTGTTGAGCTTGAGGCAATTGGCTCCCATCCAAGATGCGATTTCATCTACACACTCAGACACTCTTATCTGCAACTCTTCTGTGCCTTCATTATTGCTGTGGCCATATAGTTGAGTGTCATCAGCATATTGATGAAATCCCAGCTTGTATTTCAAAACTATTCTTTCAAGGTCTCCAGTGTATAGAGAAAACAACAATGGTCCAAGAACAGATCCTTGTGGGACACCCACTGAAGAGTCAACAAAATCCGATTTTTTCCCACTGCAGCGTAACAGAAAAGATTGGAATTCAACAGGCTGAATTCCGTCAACAGAAGATATCTCCTCGACCAGAGACACTATTAATGTGGTTCCTAATGTTAGCCGTTTTTTTTTTGGATGACTGAGTTTATTAGCTTAGTAAACTCTACGCTCGTGTCTACACAGTCTTTTGTAGAGTTTCTTCTGACCCATCCATGCGGCAAAATCATTTTCACTCTTGGTCCTCATGTAGATCCTTTCTAAACTCCTTTTCAGACATTTAGAAGTACGACACTCCCGATCAAACCATGGATCAGAAAGTATTCTAACGGTCTTAAAAGGAATCATCTTGTCAAGGATCCCTGACAGAGTGGAGTTATAAAGGTCAGAAGCTGAGTCCACATCAAGACTTGTGGCAGCTGAAAGCGGAGACAGCTTTATTTCTCAAATAAACTTTTCAGTGTCCAAAAAATTCCAACGTCTAATTTGGCGCTGTCGATAGATGGGAGGTGGTTTGAGCATCTCACAACTGCACAAAAGTAGCTTGTGATCAGAAATGCCACTATCAATATAGTTGATGTTGACAATCTTTCTGGATGCTATCACATCAAGCCATCCTCCTTGGTTATGGGTTGGTTGGTTTGTGGACGAATCAAAACCATGGGACCTTAAAATGTTCAGAAATGTTTGTGCATCTGTGTTGTCAGACTGCTCCAAGTGAAAATTGAAATCACCCAGAATCAAAACCTCTTCATTGTATGTGGCCAGAATACCCAAGGTGTTTTCAAATTCCTTGTAAAACAATGATGAAGCAGCACCTGTGCGATAAACAACCAATCCGATGACTGACTTGGAGCTTGAGCTTATTCTCACACACAGATGTTCAAAACTGGCAGTTGAAGTTAACTTTAATAGCATTCCTCGGAACATGGAGTTGAAAGCCACTGCCACTCCTCCATGGTTGGTGAGCAGGGTGTTCACTGACTCGGGAAGTCTTGGCCTTGCTTTCTCGAAGACCACAAGACCCCGGCTCCGCAGCTTACTTATGCCGATTGACTCCGAGTCATGCCATGTTTCTACCATAAACATCACATCTATTTTATAGTTCTGAATTAATTCTACCACATCTTCCACTTTATTATTCAGTGATCTCACGTTCTGAAACCCAATTAAAACTGGACATCCAGTCTTCTGAGCCTGGTGGCGTCTTGAGACAAGTGGAATCAGTTCATGGCGGTCTTTATTGTGTCTGGCGCACCTTTCCTTGACCTTCCTACCTGCTCTTTTTCCTCGGTAGTGCCACTTCTTCTGATTTCTGCAGATTCCAAGACGATTTATTGCTAATCGGGTTTCCAGAGGCAAGATCACATTGGGATTATTGTACAAAAATAAATCTACCATTCAATTAATTAAAAACCCGTGAATAAAGAAATGCTACTAACCTTGGTGTAGCAAAAAATTTATCCGATAAACAAATTTTAAAAAATAAACTTACGCTTACACCGAATAAAGACGATCTAAAGCAACCATTTTTAATTGAAAACAAATAGGAAAAAACTTAAATAAAGTTGAAACTAATAATTGAATACAAAATAAAACATTTATTTTCAAAGTTATTCAGGCTAACACAAATGATTTAACGAACTAGCTTTAAAAGGCCGCCTTGCAAGTGGTGCCTAAAAGTAATGTGTCGAGGCTGTGGGCTGAAATGCTCGTTCGAGTCTCCCGTGTGCGCCATCAGGAGCTCTTACTCGCCCCCGGTACGGACTAACCGGAATGGGATAGCGAAAGTGCTCGATGGGTTATGGCTCAACTGCCGAGCGCCCAAAGTGTAAATAACACACACACTTATTTTCCAAATGCTTATAAATCCTTCAGCAAATCTCATTAACCTCACTCAAAACTCCCCTCTTTTCAAAAAAAGTTTCTGATCTCCAAAAAACCTATAACCCCTAAAAAGCCTCTCTGAAACCTCCGAAAAATCTTCCCGATCTCCCAGATACGGTCTGCCAGTAAACTTCCAGCCCATGTTGTTGGCACCCTGCGGCAAGAACCACAAGAGACTACGAGACACCCTCAACAACCTTTACCAACACCTCGACAACAGCGGACTGGCTGGCATGGAGGTGGGTGGGTGCTTTTGGGGTTTTTGGGGGGTTTTCAGCGGTGCTTTGGGGGGGTGGTTTTTTGGGAGGTTTTCAGCGTTGCTTCAAGGTTTTAAGGGTGCTGAGGTTTTTTTGAAATTAGTAGATAATTTTAGGAGGTTGAGACTTTTTAGGGAAATTTTTTATGTTTAGGGTGTTAGAGAGGGAGGAATGTCTGATACCTGGCTGGCGTGTATTTGGCTGAGTGAGTTTTTTTGGGGTGTTTGGGTGATTTTTATTGGTGTTTTGGGTGTTTGGGGTGAGTTGGGTTTTTGGGGGTCGGAGATTTATATATATATTTATGTATAATTCTTTTTCTCCCACCCAAACCCTTTTCATTTCTCCTTCACCCTTCCTCCCCCTCCCCTCCCTCGCTCAGCTCACAGACATACCCGGGTTGATGTCAAGTTCCACAGAATATTACCCCTACGTCTTCTACAAAATTCCAATCAACCTCGTTACCAGTCGTTCTTCTTGCTAGGCAGCTGCTCTTGTTGCTAGGCAGCTGTTCTTGTTGCTAGGCAGCTGCTCTTGTTGCTAGGCAGCTGCTCTTGTTGCTAGGCAGCTGTTCTTTTTGTTAGGCAGCTGTTCCGGTTTCCACATTGCTGTTGCTAAGCAGCTGGTTCTGTTGCTAAACAGTTGTTGCTGTTGTTATGTTTGTTAACTTTTTAACTTTGTTGTTGTTGCTGCCGTTGTTTTTGTTGTGGTTGTTGATATGAAGTTAGGTTGTCTACTGAGATAGCTAAGTCGAAACTTGGGTTCTTGTGTTCCAAGAATTATGTATTAATAAATCTATTTAAGATAAATTATTCATTTTATTTATTCAATTATAATATATTTTATTTAATTATATCATTGTTTTTCCACTTGATGTCATTTGAACCAAAAGTATTTGAAAATATGTTGTATATGTTTCAACTAACTCATCCACTCCACAATCTATTCATCCATCCATCCATCCATCCATTCATCCATCTATCCCATCCATCCATCCCATCCATCCACCACACCACGCCACAGCAACCATATCACCACACTTCATCATGGCAACCAGCCCGCTTCCGCCCTCCTATCGTATGACCTTCTGTACATACTCCGAACTTGACTAGTCTTCTTCAGTGTTGTACGCTATATCATTAATATCAAAAATAATAATATTATATAATAATAATATAATAATATATAATATATAATATATTTTCTCTATAGTTTCATTATTTCATTTATTTTTTCGTTTTTATTACTTTTATTTTCATTATTTGTATTTTTATTGTTTGTGTTATTATTTTTATTAGCTTATTTTCTATTATTGTTTTTTTTTTTCAATTATTTATTATTATTCCTTATTATTATTATTATTATTATTATTATTGTTATTATTATTGTTATTATTATTATTATTACTATTATTATTATTATTATTATTATTATTATTATTATTATTATTATTATTATTATTATTATTAATATTATTATTATTATTATTATTATTATTATTATTATTATTATTATTATTATTATTATTATTATTATTATTATTATTATTATTATTATTATTATTATTATTATTATTATTATTATTATTATTATTATTATTATTATTATTATCATCATTTTTATTATTGTTTTTTTTTAATCAATATTACATATAAAAATATACGTATTCACGCGTTCATATATGCATACATATGTGTAGTCATTCATAAATATTTGCTTCTAGTCGAAAAATATCTCCCCCCATGCAATCGTCAATGAAGTTTCATTGATTTCATCATTATTAATGCCTCCAATCAAATTTATTCAATTTTAATTAGTTTCAAGAAATTTTTTAGCGCTTTCTTGCAAAATCAAATTCCGTACACTTTATTACACTTCCACAGACTGATTGAGACCATATTTATTTTATATCCTCGTCAAGTTTTTATATAATTTGTTCCCTTCTTCTTTTTCCCCCACTTTCACCTCTACCACTCCTCTTCTTTTTCCCCCACTTTCACCTCTACCACTCCTCTTCTTTTCTTGAAGCTCTCGAAACATTGTTCTTCAAACAATGCTACAGAGCGCTCTTGAACAGTGTGCAATCAGCGCTACGGAAACGATTTGATTAGATTGGATTGAATTCTCACATCAGTCTTACCTCACTTTCATTTCCCGTCTTCTTTTTTCTCATTTTTATTTATTTTATTTTTATTTCATTATTCTTGCTTATATTTATTTATTTTCTTTGTTATATTCCTTATATTAATCTTATATTTATTTATTTTCTTTGTTGTATTCCTTATATTAATCTTATATTTATTTATTTTCTTTGTTATATTCCTTACATTAATTTTATATTTATTTATTTTCTTTTGTTTTTCCATATTTTCTCGTCTTCGTTTGTTGCACAGTAGTATCCATTAGTTAAGGTCACCTTGGATGTGCACTAGATGCTATTAATATCCTACCAATTGTTAATCAATCATTTCTCTATTATTTATTAATTATTGTTTTTTTTAAATAATATTATCGTTATTATTATTATTATTATTGATTTTTTTTTCACTACCGAATAGTCACCTGTTTGTTTCTATAAATAGAACGTGATGTAGTGACGTAATCGGAGAAGTCCTGTGTAATTGTACGGCTGGTGGGTGACTCTTCAATCTATTTATAACTCCTTCATTATTATTTTCCTTCTTGATTTCGTCTGGTCGGAGGTCGAGAGGTGTTTTGACTGTTGTTTGTGGTTATTTTTATTATTATTATTGTTATTATTATTTAAATTATCATAATTTTTATTATTAGTTAAATTGTTTTTTTTTCATAATTATTGTTTAGGATATTTTATTTACTATAATTTTCAAATATTTTAAATGCGAAATGCAACTCAATTTATTCGAATTAATATTCAATTTGTTCAACCTCAGTCGATTGAATATTCATTTTTATTTGAAATCTTGAAATAACAACAAAAAAAAACATTCATTCGTCAGAGCATACAAACAAACAAAGGATGTTTCTTGTGGTTTTAGCAGTGGTCACAATAAACGCTCAAACTTCTTTGTTTCTTTCATGTGTGCCTCATAAAATACATAAATTAATTAATAAGTGCACTTTTAGTCCAATCCTATCTAAGCAGATGATTTGTATGGTACTGATTCAAATTAATAAGCTCTCAATTCAATCAACTAAAGAAAATTTTTTTTAAACAAAATATTTTTTTCTTTTTTTCAGTTTCCATTAGACCAAGTCCAGACATACGCTGGAAATGTTACAAAAACACGGCGAAGAATCGAACTAAAGATGAAAACATCAAAATATACGAGAACAGAATGTTATCAGTCATAAAAGTCAGCATTGAACTTACAAAAAACGACAAAAAAAAGTTAAGAATAAAGGTTCAAACTAAAAACGATGAACAATAAGTATAATGAGCTTATTGAGTATTGAGAAGACCAGGAAGAAATGTTTTTTTTTGGAACGAAGATTAAACTGTTTTGGTGTAATTGTGCGTTCGTCTTCGCATATCACGTGATGTAGACTTGGCAGGTGGGAGGATCTGATGGAGTACATGGTGCGGGTTATTGGTAACTCTTGAGAACAAGCGTTCACATCAAGTGATGCAAATATTGCTTTTATTTTAGGATAGTTAGGAGGAAGGTAGTTAAGCCTTATAAGTTTATTAAGCAACGGTTGGAGTTGTTTTATATGTTCGTTATTGGCAAATCCACACCATGAAGGTGCTGCATATTTTATGCGAGATATTGTTAGAGGTTCCGTTATATCATAATTTAGGACCATGAAGTCCATGAGCCCTAATTATTTTAATCGTAATAATATTGTCAATGTAAGGTGTAATGTTGAGAGTTTCAGTGAATGAGACTCCCAGGATAGTGAGGGAAGAAGTTCGTTGGAGAAATTGATAAAAAGAAGGGGGTGTTATTTCATTATAATTATTATGTATAATTAATTCATAAGATTTTTTGAGCTTAAGAGAAAGATTACTCAATTTAGCCTATTCAGATAAAGAGTCTAATTCTAATTGCAATTTTCGGTTTGGCGAAAGCGTGTATGGCCGTTATTTTAATTTTCTTTATTTAAACTATTTTTATTAACTATTTGGAATTTAAAGTTTCAATTATAAGTTATAAATAAATTAATTCATCTAAGAGTTATAGTTTTTGCTGATTACAAAGATTTTGAAAAGATTTTAAAGAGATTGCCGAATTCGCCATTTTCTCGTTTGAACATTGCAGTTAAATCCTCAACTAACGCCTTCGTGAGTACTGTGCTAAATTACTCAACAAAAAAGTAAACTTTCCTTTTATTTTCCTCCTCAGCCATTTCTTATATTCACAAGGAAGTTTGTCTATATAGCACAATTTCTTGAGATGCTTGCAACGCTCGCTCACTTTCTTCTTTTTAAAGTTGGCAAACGGTGTTCTTGTAACCGAATGGTCGACGATTTTACAGCAATGTCTTTTTCTTCCTCAGCCATTTCTTAAATTCACAAGTCCGTCGGGATACCACAAATTTTTGCAATGCTTTTCAAAACTTGTTTACTTTCTTGTTGAGTAATTTTGCAAACAGTATTTATGTAGGCGTTGGTTGACTGCAATGTCTTTATTTCAAACGAAAAAATGGCGGATTCGGCAATCTCTCTAAAATCTCCTCAAAATTTTTGTAATCAGCAAAAACTATAATTCTTAGATGAATTAACTTATTTATAACTTATATTTGAAACTTAAAATTTCAAATAGTTTATAAAAATAGTTTAAATAAATAAAATTAAAATAACGGCCATACACGCTTTCGTTAAACCGGAAACTCAATAAAATGTTGGTGTTTAAAGTTAAGGACGATATTTTATTTTGTTGAGATGCTTCTCATAACAACCACTTGAAATTTACTTTTTAAGAGAAATTCAATTTTAAAAGATCAATTCGTTTTCAAAAAGAAGAAAGCTTATACAAAATTATTTCATGATCATAATAATCACTCGAATTGTTGTAAGCGTGGCTCGATTGTTTTTTATTAAAGTTTAAATATTCAATATAAACTAAAAAATATTTGTAGTTTATATATATTTAGATGATTACTCGCTTATGGAATATTCAATAACAATAATAATAATAATAATTTTTCAAATTATTTTTATTTTATTATTTTTTATTTATAATAAACCATACAAATAATAATGAACAACAAGATCAAGCCTACAAAGACGACATCTGAGTTAGGAAATCTACCAAGGAGCAAGCAGGCAAACACTGACCTAGTTATTTGAGTTTCAGTTGACCTAGAAACTCTTTCAAATAGACATCGTGCGTGTGTGTGCATGTGCATGTGCGCACGTGCCTGTGTGTGTGTGTGTGTGTGTGTGTGTGTGTGTGTGTGTGTGTGTGTGTGTGTGTGTGTGTGTGTGTGTGTGTGTGTGTGTGTGTGTGTGTGTGTGTGTGTGTTGGTGTGTGTTGGTGTGTGTGTGTGTGTGTGTGTGTGTGTGTGTGTGTGTGTGTGTGTGTGTGTGTGTGTGTGTGTGTGTGTGTGTGTGTGTGTGTGTGTGTGTGTGTGTGTGTGTGTGTGTGTGTGTGTGTGTGTGTGTGTGTGTATGTATGTGTGTGTGTTCATGTGTTTGTATGCTTAAGTCTGTTCATGTATGCCCCTACACCCTCCCCCTCGCACGTTTTGTGCGTTTCTATAAATAGACTCAGCCACACTGGGCACATCAACAACCTGCCTACCTCCAGGTGCCTTTGACTAGAACGCTTGTGATGAGAAATGATAGCGTGGTTATATGTCAGACACAGTGGTGTTATACGAAGTATTCTACGTGTTAAATGTTAGAACGGTTTATTTTAAGCATGGAACGCTTTGTGTTATTTGTCAAATGGTGTATGGTATATATAGAATGGTATGTTATGTAACGAATAGTCTGTGTTATATATAGACTAATATGTGTTATTTATAGGGTGGTTTGTGCTGTATGCAAATGCATCCATAATGTGCAAGAACTCTCAACAGAATCAACAGAAGCGCCGATATGACCTCGTATTCGCTCACATACATACGCATATACGTACATACATTTTATATACTCATATATTTTATACAGACATACATTCATCATTTTCACATATTTGTAACATTCATATATACATATGTAGATTTCATATATTTACATTTAACATACATACATGTTATCTACTTTCACATATACATACATACATATCATATGCATACATATTCTCTTGTTATCATCATTGTTATCATATGTGGAAACATCAACGTGCATTTATTCATTTGATTTTCCTTATAATGTCTATTTTTATTATGTGAGAGAAAGTCATATTAAAAGTATGAATATGTTTGTTAGACTTACCACGTATTTTTCGTGTGTTTGTATGTGTGTTAGACCTACCACGTATGTTTCGTGTGTTTGTTTGCATTGTATATAATCGAAAAACATATGTGGACGTATAGTAGATGTGAAAATTCACATAAAAATGAAGGTAATCTATATGTGACGTAACCATACATTCATTTCCGTGTGTTTTCACGAGAATTCCACCTACAGGCGCAACATACGAAAAGTGTTAACCTTTATTCGCTTATATATATACAAACAGATGAAGTGATACATTTTTTCGATATAATACAATTATATGCATACGATATCACATAAATAAACTCACTTGTTTATAGATTTGGCGCTGTATGGTTTATGGGTACACCGTTCTATCGTATTGTCTCTTCTTTTTTTTTCGCTCTTAGTGTGTAACTTTTTTCGTTTATTTTCTCTTATTTTTTTTTCTTTTTCTCTTTATCTCCCTCCCTTTCTACCTTCTTTTTTCTCTTTGTCTTTTCCTCTTTCTTTCTCCTCTTTCTTCCTCCTTTTCTCTCTTCCTCCTTCTCTCTCCTTCAAAAACACGAGGCGACCACGCAAGTCCACGTGTTTTGCTTGTGCGTGCTTCGTCGTTTTTGTTTTTGTTATTTTGTTGTTATTATTTTGTTTTTGTGGTTATTCAAATTTTCCACAATATACTAATGTATATAACCACTCTATAATTTTTTAATTTTTATTCCGTTTTTTTCCGTCTTCAGTATTAGTAATTTCCCATAAAATATTTAAAATATATATTTTTATTCATTTTATTTTTTTCTCTTGAATTATACACTTCAAACGACAAAATTTATTTTTTAAAATAATTTATGCATTTTTTTTCAATATGCGTATTAGTGATAAACTTTTTGTTGTTTCTTCACCCCCAGGCTCATTGACTAGAGTAGTGAGTAGTGTTAGTCACTCGAAACTACAAGATTTCCATAATTGAAGTTTGAATATTCAAAAAAGAACATTGTTTCACTCTTGTCCTTTTATTACCAAAAAATAATTGCTTGATAGGGATTAAAATATCACAATAATTATGAACGAAAATGTCTGAATCAAGCAACTCTTTAAAAATTATTTCAAAAAAACAATAATAGAAACAAGCAAGTTTGTCACGAACAAAGAAGATAAAACGAACAATACACGAACAAAGCACAAAGAAGACACACAAAACACAAACAAAACACAAACATGACACAAACAAAACACAAACATGACACAAACAAAACAAAAACATGACACAAACAAAGCGCAAGGAAGACACAAACAAAACACAAACATGACACAAACAAAGCACAAGGAAGACACAAACATGACACAAACAAAACACAAACATGACACAAACAAAACACAAACAAAACACAAACATGACACAAACAAAACACAGGGAAGACACAAACAAAACGCGAACGTGACACAAACATGACACAAACGAAACACAAACAAAACACAAACATGACACAAACAAAACGCGAACGTGACACAAACATGACACAAACGAAACACAAACAAAACACAAACATGACACAAACAAAGCACAAGGAAGACACAAACAAAACACAAGCATGACACTAACAAAACACAAACATGACACAAACAAAACACAAACATGACACAAACAAAGCACAAAGAAGACACAAACAAAGCACAAACATGACACAAACAAAGCACAAACATGACACAAACAAAACACAAGGAAGGCACGAGGGGAACACGTGCAAGAGGTTCAGGGCTGAGTGAGGAATGAATCTTAATTGATCTATCTTGATTGCTCAATCACCTAATTAAGTATTTCTGGCTTCAGCTTCCTACTCATTACTCACTCATTAACTGCTTATAATATGGTGGATTATAATTGAAATTAATTATTATAATAAATATATTTAATACAATAAATTTACTATTATAATAAATATTAATGATATGGTGAACTTAAATATTACAGAAAAATTTTTTGACATAGTTATTTCAAATATTGTAGACTCATTCTGGTAATGATGATGTGGCGATTGCAAATATTGTAGACTCATTCTGGTAGTAATTAATGGTGTGATGGCCGCCACATAGTATCCTCATTGTGGTTACGGGCTCTTTATCCATCTTGCTTGCTGCTCAAAACAACAAACAAAATATAACATACAAACGTGAAAATAAAATATATAAAAAAAAGCACAAACACATGAGAACATACACAGACGAATATGAACATTCAAACACGAGGAAGCACAAACACATGTACACGAAAACGCACAAACACACGAACACGAGAACACAGGAATATGAGAACACACGAACACGAGAACACACAAAAACACTGACCTGTAAACACACAAACACACGAAGGTGAGAGCATGGCCCATGGGACAAGTTCCATGCTCTCAAGTTTGAAAATGTCTGCCTTATTGTGGGACCTTTTGCGTTTCACTCTCAAAAAATAAATGAAAAAAAGAGAAAAATAAGAAAAAGAAAAAAAGAAAAAAAAGAAAAGAAAATAAAAAAAGAAAAAGAAAAAAAGAAAATGTGAAGGAAAAGAAGAAATTGAAATGAAAAAATATATATGTTGAAAATTTTATTTTTCACAGATATTTTTATATTGTTTATAAAAGGAACAGAAAAAAATAAAATAAAAGTATTTTTCCTAAAGCTACAGCGAAAGCTGGTCTCAAGGTGAGGGTTTAGAAATTTTCCACACGTGAAAAGTTTCCATTCGTTTATCAGCTGTTTGTTCACCATGCTTTCTAGTGAGTGTCATCTGTAGAAATTCGGGGCTCGACTTCCAGTTAAGCTAATCTAATCTAATTTAATCAAATCATTCATTAGCTCAGATTTGATTTGTAAGAGGGGCAATTCAAGTGAAGAAAAGATTGCGCGTTAGATTGCCTAGATAGCCATCTGGTTGTCCAGTTGAGAATAGAAAGGTTTTCTGAAAGAATCTTCATGAATAGAGCCGCTATATAAATCATTAGATGTGTGTATTTATTTGTGTATGGGAATTTGCGCGTGCGTGTTTTCACTTGAGAACGTGTGAATTTCCGAAGGTCTGGAATTTTCCACGCCATTGCATATTTCCACTCTCCTAGTCTTTATAAAGTAATTAACCATTTTCAAAAACATCAACATACGTCGTAGTTTATAAAAAAGATTTTGATGTTTCTTATCGCAAAATTAAAATTTTATTAAAGTTAATTTTTTTCAATTTACGTACATTTTTTTAATTATTCTAGTATAATCCAGTCCGCTTTAGATAAATATGTATGAAAGTATATGAACATATGCATTTATTTTCATATTTTTCACGAATTCATTCGCGATCAAACCTATAATTCTATAGTTGCATACACATCTACATAATTAATGAGATACTGCGTATAAAAGGAGATCGAGTTTTAAGCCCTTAGTACTTCAAAAATTTTCCTTCTTTTCTTTAACGCATCGCAGCAAAGTAACTCAAAATGTCGTCTCAAAGTAATTCAAATAGGTAACTTTTTGTTTTAATCAAAACAATAATTTTATTCTCGTGCACTCAAATATAGAATAAAATTAACTTTGGGACGATTGTTGTGGTTTAATTTCGAAAAAATATTTTTACCGCTGTTTCAGAATATTTCAATAAAAATTTTGAAAAATTAAGACGAAATTGTAACAATTCTGCTACTTTATATCCCGTACTTATTTTCGACCATGTTTGAACAATAGATTTAAAATTTCGACCCCGTACGAAAGTTTTTTACACTCAAACATGGAGATTATAAATGTAAAGATAAATTTGAAGTTTTGTTGTTAACTTTTCAAAGTTGTCAATATTTTTTATGTTAAAAATACCGACTCGGAACGAACGGAGTTTATTTAGTACTATGGCCGTAAAAAGTAATATTTGGAATCTAATCCAGAATTCGATGTTTCGATGAAATCGTGAAAACCTCCAAACTAGGCGATAAAAATGCTCGAACGCGCTAATAATCCCGCTTTTTGAAAGTTAATTTTTGAAAACCCTTATTCTTTCGAATAATGTTTAACTTATCAATAAATACATCAATATTTTCAAATTTATAAATTCTTTTTTGATATAATAATCGATTAATCAAACAGAGAAACTGCCGACATTGGGGTCGTCGGTTTGGCCGTCATGGGACAAAATTTGGCCTTGAACTTCGAAGAGAAAGGCTACACGGTGAATATCGCTTAATAAAATATGATGAATAATTTATTTTTTATGATGGTTTTGATGACTAATAATAATATCACACATGGGTCACTACACATCTACATCATCACATCTCAACCAAATCTCATCACTAAAACAAGCCGCAGCCCAGACCACACCACGCTGCACAACAACATCACGACAGACACAACCACAACACGCCACACAACAACATCACGACAGACACAACCACACCATGCCACTCTACACTTGACCACCATGCAGGTGAGCGTGTACAACCGCACCACGTCGAAGGTGGATGAGTTCATGTCCATCGAGGCCAAGAACCGCAGCATCATCGGATGCAAAACCCTTGAGGACTTCTTGGCCACGTGAGTGTCTGTGTGTGTGCGTGTGTGTGTGCGTGTGTGTGTGCGTGTGTGTGTGTGTGTGTGTGTGTGTGTGTGTGTGTGTGTGTGTGTGTGTGTGTGTGTGTGTGTGTGTGTGTGTGTGTGTGTGTGTGTGTGTGTGTGTGTGTGTGTGTGTGTGTGTGTGTGTGTGTGTGTGTGTGTGTGTGTGTGTGTGTGTGTGTGTGTGTGTGTGTGTGTGTGTGTGTGTGTGTGTGTGTGTGTGTGTGTGTGTGTGTGTGTGTGTGTGTGTGTGTGTGTGTGTGTGTGTGTGTGTGTGTGTGTGTGTGTGTGTGTGTGTGTGTGTGTGTGTGTGTGTGTGTGTGTGTGTGTGTGTGTGTGTGTGTGTGTGTGTGTGTGTGTGTGTGTGTGTGTGTGTGTGTGTGTGTGTGTGTGTGTGTGTGTGTGTGTGTGTGTGTGTGTGTGTGTGTGTGTGTGTGTGTGTGTGTGTGTGTGTGTGTGTGTGTGTGTGTGTGTGTGTGTGTGTGCGCATTTATACAATCATCCATTTCTTAATTTATGTATCCATCCATGCATGCATCTTTTCATCCATCCTTCTTCCAGACTAAAACAGAAGCCTAGGAAGGTGATGTTGCTGATCAAAGCAGGAAAACCAGTAGAAGACTTGTTCAACCAAATTGTATGTACCACTAATCATAATTTTTAAAAAAATTATGATTAGCATTATGATGATGATGATGATTATTATTATTATTATTATTGTTATTATTATTATTATTATTATTATTATTTTAATCATTACCATCATCACCATCACCACTAGGTGCCCTTGTTGGAGAAGGGAGACATCCTCATAGATGCAGGAAACTCGGAGTACACAGACACCGTTGTGAGTCATCCATCCCCCCTCAATCCTCATCCATCCCCCCTCAATCCTCATCCATCCCCTCTCAATCCTCATCCATCCCCTCTCAATCCTCATCCATCCCCCTTCAATCCTCATCCATCCCCTCTCAATCTTCATCTATCCCTCCTCAATCCTCATCCATCCCTCCTCAATCCTCATTCATCCCCCCTCAATCCTCATCCATATCTCACTCAATCCTCATCATTCATTTTTCCCTCCTTCATCGGATCTCTTCGATCACTCCCCCATTCATCCTCCTTTCATGCCCATCCTCACTCCATACACCTCAACCACCCATTTGCCTTATTTCACCCATCCTTCCTGTTCATGTTCTTTATCACGCACCCTTTCACCCATCCCCCCATCTCAAACCCTCCACTTTACCCTTCTTTCCCAGAGGCGCATAAAGCTAGCTCAGAAGGCGGGCATATTGTACGTGGGAGCGGGCATCAGTGGGGGGGAGGATGCGGCCCGCAGTGGTGCTTCCATCAACCCTGGGGGAGACCCCGAAGCTTGGTGGGTGGCGGTTTTCTTTGAAGGGAGCCACACCACACCACGCCACACCACAACCACCACGCCACGCCACACCACAACCACCACGCCACTACCACCACACCACGCCACTACCACCACGCCACGCCACTACCACCACACCACGCCACACTAAAACCACCAAGCCACACCACACCACGCCGCACACAACCACTAACACTCCACACCACAACCACCACGCCACCACAACCGCCACACCACACCACACCCACAACGCCACACCACAACAACCACGCCACACCAAAACCACCATACCACGCCACACCACAGGCCTCACATCAAGGACGTTCTGCAATCGGTGGCCGCTCGCATCGATGGTGAAATCTGCTGTGATTGGGTGGGTGCTCTCATTCATTCATTCATTCATTCATTCGTCCATCCATCCATTTATTCATTCATTAATCTTCATTCATTTATTTGTTTGTCTACCCACCCATCTATCGTTCATCACCCATCCATCAACACATCCATGCACCCTCTTTAACCACCCGTTCATTAATCTACCATTCAACCATCCGTCATTTGACCATCCATCCATTCAACCATCCGTCATTTAACCATCCATCTATCCACCCATCCGTCATTTAACCATCCATCCATCCACCCATCCACCATTTAACCATCCATCCATCCACCCATCCACCATTTAACCATCCATTTATCCACCCATCCATTTATCCACCCATCCATCATTCAACCATCCATCCATCCACCCATCCATCATTCAACCATCCATCCATCCACCCATCCATCATTCAACCATCCATTCATCCACCCATCCATCATTCAACCACCCATTCATCCATCCACCCATCTATCATTCAACCATCCATCCAACCATCTATCATTCAACCGCCCATTCATTCAACCATCCATCATTCAACCATCCATCCACCCATCTATCTTTCAACCATACATCCACTCATCTATCATTCAACCATCCATACACTCATCCATCATTCAACCATCCATCCACTCATCTATCATTCAACCATCCATACACATCCATCATTCAACCATCCATACACTCATCCATCATTCAACCATCCATACACTCATCCATCATTCAACCATCCATCCACTCATCTATCATTCAACCATCCATCCACTCATCCATCATTCAACCATCCATCCACTCATCTATCATTCAACCATCCATCCACCCATCTATCATTCAACCATTCATCCACTCATCTATCATTCAACCATTCATCCACTCATCTATCATTCAACCATTCATCCACTCATCTATCAATCAACCATCCATCCACTCATCTATCATTCAACCATTCATCCACTCATCTATCAATCAACCATCCATCCTTCATTCAACCACCCATTCATTCCTTTTCTCCTTTTAATCAAACACTCATCCTCATATGTTCACCAATCATTTATTCATCCGCCCCCACTCCACTCCCCATCAACACACCCACCCACTCCCCATCAACATACCCACCCACTCCCCATCAACACACCCACCCACTTCCCATCAACACACCCACCCACTCCCCATCAACACACCCACCCACTCCCCATCAACACACCCACCCACTCTCCATCAACACACCCACCCATTCCCCATCAATACACCCACCCACTTCCCATCAATACACCCACCCACTCCTCATCAATACACCAACCCATTCCCCATCAACACACCTACCCACTCCCCATCAACACACCCACCCACTCCCCATCAACACACCCACCCACTTCCCATCAACACACCCACCAATTCCCCATCAACACACCCACCCACTCCCCATCAACACACCCACCCATTCCCCATCAACACACCCACCCACTCCCCATCAATGCACCCACCCACTCCCCATCAACACACTCACCCACTCCCCATCAACACACCCACCCACTCCCCATCAACACACCCACCCACTCCCCATCAACACACCCACCCACTCTCCATCAACACACCCACCCATTCCCCATCAACACACCCACCCACTCCCCATCAATGCACCCACCCACTCCCCATCAACACACTCACCCACTCCCCATCAACACACCCACCCACTCCCCATCAACACACCCACCCACTCCCCATCAACACACCCACCCACTCTCCATCAACACACCCACCCACTCCCCATCAATACACCCACCCACTCCCCATCAACACACCCACCCACTCCTCATCAATACACCCACCCACTCCCCATCAACACACCCACCCACTCCCCATCAACACACCCACCCACTCCCCATCAACACACCCACCCACTCCCCATCAACACACCCACCCACTCCCCATCAACACACCCACCCATTCCCCATCAATACACCCACCCACTCCCCATCAACACACCCACCCATTCCCCATCAATACACCCACCCATTCTCCATCAATACACCCACTATTCCCCATCAACACACCCACCCACTCCCCATCAACACACCCACCCACTCCCCATCAACACACCCACCCACTCCCCATCAACACACCCACCCACTCTCCATCAACACACCCACCCACTCTCCATTAACACACCCAACCATTCCCCATCAACACACCCACCCACTCCCCATCAACACACCCACCCATTCCCCATCAACACACCTACCCACTCCCCATCAATACACCCACCCACTCCCCATCAACACACCCACCCACTCTCCATCAACACACCCACCCACTCCCCATCAACACACCCACCCACTCCCCATCAACACACCCACCCACTCTCCATCAACACACCCACCCATTCCCCATCAACACACCCACCCACTCCCCATCAACACACCCACCCACTCCCCATCAACACACCCACCCACTCCCCATCAACACACCCACCCACTCCCCATCAACACACCCACCCACTCTCCATCAACACACCCACCCACTCCCCATCAATACACCCACCCACTCCCCATCAACACACCCACCCACTCCTCATCAATACACCAACCCATTCCCCATCAACACACCCACCCACTCCCCATCAATACACCCACCCACTCTCCATTAACACATCCACCCATTCCCCATCAACACACCCACCCACTCCCCATCAACACACCCACCCACTCCCCATCAACACACCCACCCACTCCCCATCAACACACCCACCCACTTCCCATCAACACACCCACCCACTCCCCATCAACACACCCACCCACTCCCCATCAATACACCAACCCACTCCCCATCAATGCACCCACCCACTCCCCATCAACACACTCACCCACTCCCCATCAATACACCCACCCATTCCCCATCAACACACCAACCCATTTCCCATCAATACATCCACCCATATTGATTCGTCTACCCATCAATTCCCTTGCCCCTCCCTCCAGTTGGGTAGCGGAGGCGCGGGTCACTTTGTGAAAGCAGTGCACAACGGCATAGAGTATGGAGACATCCAGATGATCTGCGAGACTTACCACCTCCTCAAGAGTGTCGCTGGCATGAGCAACGACGAAATCGCCAATGTGTGTGGTGTTTGTGGGTCTTTTTTTGGGAGTTTTGGCGAATTTTTGGGTTTTGTAGTTTTTTGGGTTTTCCGGCGATTTTACTTTTTTGGAGGGTTTGAGTCGTTTGAGGGTGGTGTTTTCGGCTGTTTGAATAGGCTTTTCGGGTCTTTTTCCGTTACAATCAGATATTTAAATACATCCACAAAAACACGTGAACCCCGAAAACCCCCCCCCCCCCCCCCACACACACACACACACACACACACACACACACACACACACACACACACACACACACACACACACACACACACACACACACACACACACATACATACATACACATACATACACATACACATACACATACACACACACACATACACACACACACATACACACACACACAACCCCCCTACAGACGTTTCGAGAGTGGAACAAGGGTTCTTCCGAGTCCTTCCTTCTCGAAATGGCCAGTGACATTCTGTCCTACCGAGACCAGAAGGGTGTTCACGTCATCGACACTGTCTACGACTGCGCTGGACAGGTGGGAGTTTGGGGGATTGGTTTTTTTTGGGGGAATTTAGGGGGTGTTTTGGGTATAGATGGCTGACAGTTGAGTGGGTTAAGGTTGATGATGGGTGTTTGAGTAATGCTACCACCACCACATTCACCATTTACCACCACACCATGTTCTGAACCATATCTCACCACACCACACTACACCACATCTCACCATATCTCACCACGTCACACCACATCACACAACACTACACTACACCACACCACACCAAACTACACCACACCACACCAAACTACACCACACTACACCACACCACACCACACTACACCACATCTCACAACACCACATCTCATCACACCACACCTAACCACACCACACCACATCACATCTCATCATATCTCATCACACCACGCCATGTCTCACCACACCACACCACATCTCACCATATCTCACCACACCACACCACATCTCACCACGTCTCACCACATTACATCCCACCACATCACACCACATCTCGTCTCACCACACGCCACCATTTCCACCACACCACACCCCACCACGTCCCACCACAGAAGGGTTCAGGCAGATGGACGGCAGTGGCAGCTCTCGACTCCGGTGTGCCCATGACTGTCATTGGTGGGTGGTAGTGGTGGTGGTGGTTGTTGTGAGAGTGGTGGTGGTTGTGAGAATGGTGGTGGTGGTGGTGGTGGTGGTGGTGGTGGTGGTGGTGGTGGTGGTGGTGGTGGTGGTGGTGGCGGTGGTGGCGGTGGTGGTGGTGGCGGTGGTTGTTGTGAGAATGGTGGTGGTGGTGGTTGTGAGAATGGTGGTGGTGGTGGTTGTGAGAATGGTGGTGGTGGTTGTTGTGAGAATGGTGGTGGTGGTGGTGGTGGTTGTGAGAATGGTTGTGGTGGTGGTTGTTGTGAGAATGGTGGTGGTAGTTGTTGTGAGAATGGTGGTGGTGGTTGTTGTGAGAATGGTGGTGGTGGTGGTGGTTGTGAGAATGGTGGTGGTGGTGGTGGTGGTTGTGAGAATGGTTGTGGTGGTGGTTGTTGTGAGAATGGTGGTGGTAGTTGTTGTGAGAATGGTGGTGGTGGTTGTTGTGAGAATGGTGGTGGTGGTTGTTGTGAGAAGGGTGGTGGTGGTGGTTGTGAGAATGGTGGTGGTGGTGGTGGTGGTGGTGGTGGTTGTGAGAATGGTGGTGGTGGTGGTGGTGGTGGTTGTGAGAATGGTGGTGGTGGTGGTGGTGGTGGTTGTGAGAATGGTGGTGGTGGTGGTGGTGGTGGTTGTGAGAATGGTGGTGGTGGTGGTGGTGGTTGTTGTGAGAATGGTGGTGGTGGTGGTTGTTGTGAGAATGGTGGTGGTATTTTTAAGAATGGTGTTGAAAATGTTGATAATGATAAAATTAATTCAAATGATATTAACAATTTTAAAAAAATTAACAAAAATAAAGTTAAAAATGTACTTAATCAAAAATAACCACCAATAACATAAATAAAAACAAAAAACACTTAATAATAAAAAATAACACTAATAATAAAAAATAATACCGATAAAAAACAAAAATACTGATATTAAAAATAATATAAACTGCCACAGCGGAGTCAGTGTTTGCGAGGTGCTTGTCGTCGATGAAGACGGAGAGGATGGATGTGTCAGAGCGACTGAAGGGCCCCAAGAACATTCCTCCCCTCCTCGAAGACAGGAAGTCGTTCGTTGAGGACGTCAGACACGTGAGTTGGTGGTGGGGTATATGGGGGAGGTTGGTGGTGGGGTGTATGGGGGAGGTTGGTGGTGGGGTGTATGGGGGGAGGTTGGTGGTGGGGTGTATGGGGAAAGTTGGTGGTGGTGTGTATGGGCGAGGTTGGTGGTGGGGTGTATGGGGGAGGTTGGTGGTGGGGTGTATGAGGGAAGTTGGTGGTGGGGTATATGGGGGAGGTTGGTGGTGGGGTGTATGGGGGAGGTTGGTGGTGGGGTATATGGGGGAGGTTGGTGGTGGGGTGTATGGGGGAGGTTGGTGGTGGGGTGTGGGGAGGTTGGTGGTGGGGTGTATGGGGGAGGTTGGTGGTGGGGTGTATGGGGAAAGTTGGTGGTGGTGTGTATGGGGGAGGTTGGTGGTGGGGTGTATGAGGGAAGTTGGTGGTGGGGTGTATGGGGGAGGTTGGTGGTGGGGTGTATGAGGGAAGTTGGTGGTGGGGTGTATGGGGGAGGTTGGTGGTGGGGTGTATGGGGGAGGTTGGTGGTGGGGTGTATGGGGGAGGTTGGTGGTGGGGTGTATGAGGGAAGTTGGTGGTGGGGTGTATGGGGGAGGTTGGTGGTGGGGTGTATGAGGGAAGTTGGTGGTGGGGTGTATGGGGGAGGTTGGTGGTGGGGTGTATGAGGGAAGTTGGTGGTGGGGTGTATGGGGGAGGTTGGTGGTGGGGTGTATGGGGGAAGTTGGTGGTGGGGTGTATGGGGGAGGTTGGGGGTGGGGTGTATGGAGGAGATTGGTGGTGGGGTGTATGGGGGAGGTTGGTGGTGGGGTGTATGGGGGAAGTTGGTGGTGGGGTGTATGGGGGAGGTTGGTGGTGGGGTGTATGGGGGAGGTTGGGGGTGGGGTGTATGGAGGAGATTGGTGGTGGGGTGTATGGGGGAGGTTGGTGGTGGGGTATATGGGGGAGGTTGGTGGTGGGGTATATGGGGGAGGTTGGTGGTGGGGTGTATGGGGGAAGTTGGTGGTGGGGTGTATGGGGGAGGTTGGTGGTGGGGTGTATGGGGGAGGTTGGTGGTGGGGTGTATGGGGGAGGTTGGTGGTGGGGTATATGGGGGAGGTTGGTGGTGGGGTATATGGGGGAGGTTGGTGGTGGGGTGTATGAGGGAAGTTGGTGGTGGGGTGTGGGGAGGGTTGGGTGGTTGTATGGAGAAGGTTGGGGTTGTGGGTGAGGGGTGGGTTAGGGTGGACCGGTTATTAGTAGAGTGGAGGTTGGGGTGGGATTGTGCTGGTGGGTGCTTAATAAAGCTATACTTGTACTAAGGGCAACAACAATTGATAATGATAATAATAATGATAATAATGATGATGATGATAATAATAATAATAATAATAATAATAATAATAATAATAATAATAATAATAATAATAATAATAATAATAATAATAATAATAATAATAATAATAATAATAATAATAATAATAATGATAATGATAATGATAACAACAACGACAGGCTCTCACGTGCTCCAAGATCATTTCGTACTCACAAGCCTTCATGCTCCTTAGAAAGGTTATTCTATTTATCATGATGAAAATTATAATTGTTGTTATTACTATTATTATTTTTATTGTTTATATTATTATTTACGTCGCATAAGTCAATTTCAACACATTTTACGCAACGTTTAGACGTGGATTAGAAATTATACCATTATTATTATTATTATTATTATTATTCCTATATTATTATTATTATTATTATTATTATTCCTATATTATTATTATTATTATTATTATTATTATTATTATTATTATTATTATTCCTATATTATTATTATTATTATTATTATTATTATTATTATTATTATTATTATTCCTATATTATTATTATTATTATTATTCCTATATTTTTATTAGTATTATTATTATTATTCCTATATTATTATTATTATTATTATTATTATTATTGCTATTTTATTATTGTTTTTATTATTATTATCACTATTATCGTCATTATAGTCATCGTTATAGATTATCATCATTATACTAAAAAATATTAGAAAATTAATTAATAACAATAATATTAATAATAATAATTATTTTTATTACAGGTGAGCAAGCAGTGGGGTTGGAACTTGAATCTGAGGAACATCGCTGTGCAGTGGAGGCTTGGCTGTATCATACAGAGGTGTGGTGTGGTGGGGTGTGGTGTGGTGTGGTGTGGTGTGGTGTGATATGGCTATAAAAATATCAATAATAATATAATATAATAATAATAATGATAAATTTGGTTTGTAAAGCGCGAAGGCGAGCGACTAGGTGACTAAGCCACTCTATGACGGCGTCCATGCTTCACTTGAGTTTTAAAACTTTCAAATTGAGCTCTGTCGGGAATCGAACCCTGAGCCTCACGGTTTCATAGCGGGTTTGCTAGCCATTGTGCTGCAGTTGCAGCAGGTAAATAATATATTTTGATCAATTGCTGCCTTAAGTAATAGCACCTTAATAGAATTTCCGTAATTAATTAATTACCACCACTACCGCCCCCCAATAACCACCACCGCCACCAATGGCCACCAATGACCACCAATAACCACCACCGCCACCAATAACCACCACCGCCACCAATGACCATCACCGCCACCAATGACCACCACCGCCACCAATGACCACCACCGCCACCAATGACCACCACCGCCCCCAATAACCACCACCGCCACCAATGACCATCACCGCCACCAATGACCACCACCGCCACCACAGCAAGTTCCTGACGTACGTGAAAGACGCCTACAAAAACCCCAAACTTAAGAACCTCTTGGTCAGTGACGAACTCAACAGCCTCATCAACAACCACGAGGTGGGAAATTTGGGGTTTTTTGGGTGAGAATGGAGGTTCTTGGTGTCGGGTTGGGTGTATTTGTGTTTTCTGGTTTGGGTTCAGATTGGTGTAGTTGTTTTCACCATACTCATTATTGGCAACTCCATCATCAGCCCAAACCCTTCCACCCACCACAGAACCAACCACCAAGAATTCTCAATCCCACTAACGACACCCAACCAAAGATTATCACTCTTCCTAAAAAAATCCAACCACAAAACCTCAAACCACCCAACCAAACCACCCAACCAAACCACCCAACCAAACCACCCAACCAAACCACCCAACCAAACCACCCAACCAAACCACCCGACCAAACCACCCAACTTAACCACCCAACCAAACCACCCAACTAAACCACCCAACTAAACCACCCAACCAAACCACCCAACTAAACCACCCAACCAAACCACCCAACTTATCCACTCCCTCACCCACCAGGACAAGCTGCGACGAGTGGTGATAAAAGCGGTTGAGAGAGGTGTACCAGTGCCTGCCTTTACCTCCGCCATCACCTACTACGACGGCTACCGTAGCGAATGGCTGCCTCACAACCTTCTCCAGGCTCTCCGTGACTACTTTGGGGCTCACACCTACTCTACCCAAGACCAGCCCGACCAATTCGTCCACACCGACTGGTCTGGTAGTGGTGGTCGAGTTACTTCCAGTGCCTATGACTATGAGGGATAAAGGGGTTGAAGGGTGAATGGTGGATGGGCTGAGGGTGAATGGTGGATGGGCTGAGGGTGAATGGTGGATGGGCTGAGGGTGAATGGTGGATGGGCTGAGGGTGAATGGTGGATGGGCTGAGGGTGAATGGTGGATGGGCTGAGGGTGAATGGTGGATGGGCTGAGGGTGAATGGTGGATGGGCTGAGGGTGAATGGTGGATGGGCTGAGGGTGAATGGTGGATGGGCTGAGGGTGAATGGTGGATGGGCTGAGGGTGAATGGTGGATGGGCTGAGGGTGAATGGTGGATGGGCTGAGGGTGAATGGTGGATGGGCTGAGGGTGAATGGTGGATGGGCTGAGGGTGAATGGTGGATGGGCTGAGGGTGAATGGTGGATGGGCTGAGGGTGAATGGTGGATACGAAGAATGGTGAATGAATTAATGGTGAATGAAGTGAATGGTGAATGGATAAAAAGGGGTGATGGTGTGAAGGAGATCCGGGGTGAATGAACGGTGAAGAGATGAGGGTTTATTGGGGGTGAAGATGAGGGTTTATTGGGGGTGAAGATGAGGGTTTATTGGGGGTGAAGATGAGGGTTTATTGGGGGTGAAGATGAGGGTTTATTGGGGGTGAAGATGAGGGTTTATTGGGGGTGAAGATGAGGGTTTATTGGGGGTGAAGATGAGGGTTTATTGGGGGGGATTAGGAATGCATGAGCTGTGACGTTGAGGGAGAAGAGATTATGAATAAGAGGGAGGGGTGAGTAAAGCTGTTAAGAAGTGAGGAAAAGGATGAGAAGGAGGGGGTGAGGACGAGGGTTGGCTGAGTAGCGATGTGCGGTGATGAAACAGGATGGTGGCTGAGCGCTGTTACGTTTGATCGCTAACAATCTAATTTTAACCTTTCCATTTTCAAACGCTCACTCGTGCGCTATATAAATTCACATCCATTCTTATATTTTTACGCCTTCCAAGTATATAGCTGCATAAGTTTTATATGCATATTTTATATGATATACGTTCATATATAGATGTGTATTTTATATTAATACATGGGTCCATATTTCATATATATATATATATATATATCGTTCAGCCAGGCGTCTCAAGCGTGTATATAAGGGTCATTTCGTGATGCATGGGGGGGGGGGGTATCTGGTGGGAATCGAACCTAGTTCCTTAGGGTTCATTGTTAATAACTGACTGAGGTCCCTCACTAGTTACCTTCTAAATTGGTCGATTACTACTTCGTTATCTCTTATCAATCCTTGCGCCTCCATTCTATGTTTTATATATATATATATATATATATATATATATATATATATATATATATATATATATATATATATATATATATATATATATATATATATATATATATATATATATATATATATATATATATATATATATATATATATATATATATATATATATATATATTATATAGTATTTTATTTCAAATGCTAATGTTTAGAACAATAATAACAATAATAATACTAATATTAATACTAATACTACTACTACTACTAATAATAATAATAATATAAATAATAATATAAATAATAAAAATTTATAATATTCCAAATGATATTCACTTTATATTTCGAACGTGATCACATCTGGGGAGGAGTGCAAGACCACAGTGCCGGGGCTTCTTCGACTTTGACGTCTCATACTGATTTCTTTCCATAATTTCGTATTTGTCGTTCATATTTGTTGAGTGTTTACATATTGTTATTATTTTGCCATTAATTGAATAATAACAATAATAACAATAATAATGATAATGATAATAATTATTTTTTTATCACGTTCCGACATCAATGACGAAAGCTATTTATGCTCAATTAGTCTACCTCTCAACTCTTCCTTAATTGTTCCTTATTCACACCTTAACCTATCGTCATCTTTCTATAAGATAATTTACCGTCAGTTATTTTATTTTACTTCAATTCACACGCCAATCAACCATTCAATTCACACGCCAATCAACCATTCAATTCACACACCAATCAACCATTCAATTCACACGCCAATCAACCATTCAATTCACACACCAATCAACCATTCAATTCACACGCCAATCAACCATTCAATTCACACACTAATCAACCATTCAATTCACACACTAATTAATTAATTCAGCATTGAATTTCTCATTGAATATTTAGGGATTTATTGATCGTTCGATGTGTTACGTAGTTCATTTTTAATTGGCTGGTCAGTATTTAATGTCTTAAATACCTCTTATTGCCATTACCATTTTAGTTTTATATTTTATGCTGACGTCATCGTCCTGATAGTCCTCTTCTGTTAGAAGTATTACCCATAGTCGCCCTGTGCATTTAGATAGCTAGTATATATATATATCTATATATATATACGACGCGTTTGTACCACATAGCAGGCCATTCTGAATTATAATTTCGGTTTGATTTTATTTTAATTTTAGCTTTCCATTAAGTATTATATTCAAGTTTAATTTTAACTTTCAAGGTGTATGAAGTATATTTTTAATGTACTTTTAATTAAATTATACACCGACTTTTAATTTATTTCCTGATTATTGTAAACTTAATTATTGAATAAACACTGTTGCACTATTGAATGGTTTTATTCTGAATCAACTTAATTTCTTTATGCGAAATATCAAATAATTTTTGAAGCCATTTTACACCCACATGAAGATCCACTTAGATCCTCTCAATCCGGCCTCCTGTTGCACCAGCCAGTTTCCTCAAACCTCTTCGCTCATCACTCCTTTCCCATACTG
>OX387262.1:1517980-1530480 GCA_947562095.1 Branchellion lobata | reverse complement strand
TCAACCTCCAACCCCCCTCGTCAACCTCCAACCTCTCGAACCACCCACTATTAATACCTCAACTCTGAACTCCTTCAAAAAACCACAATTTCCAAAAATACCAACCCCCAAAAACCACCCAATCAACAACCCCATAACCACCCAATCAACAACCCCATAACCACCCAATCAACAACCCCAAAACCACCCAATCAACAACCCCATAACCACCCAATCAACAACCCCATAACCACCCAATCAACAACCCCATAACCACCCAATCAACAACCCCATAACCACCCAATCAACAACCCCATAACCACCCAATCAACAACCCCATAACCACCCAATCAACAACCCCATAACCACCCAATCAACAACCCCAAAACCACCCAATCAACAACCCCAAAACCACCCAATCAACAACCCCAAAACCACCCAATCAACAACCCCAAAACCACCCAATCAACAACCCCAAAACCACCCAATCAACAACCCCATAACCACCCAATCAACAACCCCATAACCACCCAATCAACAACCCCATAACCACCCAATCAACAACCCCATAACCACCCAATCAACAACCCCATAACCACCCAATCAACAACCCCAAAACCACCCAATCAACAACCCCAAAACCACCCAATCAACACCCAACGGGAAAGGTGAGTGAGATGTGTTCGGAGCCTCGGATGGGCAGTTTGTTGATGGTGAAGTGTTGCAGCATGGAGGAAACCGAGTCGAAGGGCTGTGAGAACTGACCCAAGATGAACGAACCCCCCCCATCCGTCACTATCTTCAAGTGCACGCACCCGAACGAACTCCTGGAAAGGAGGATGGGTGGGTTTGAAGAGTTTAATGAGGTTTTTTGGGAGTTTGAGGAGTTTAATGAAAATTTCATGGGGGGAGATGGGTGGATGTTTGAAAGATTCATGTCACAAGCTTCGAGTGCAGCCACTTGAGTGAATCGTCAAAAAATAATTTTGGAGGGTTTATCGAGATTCTTTAAGAAGAGGGGGGTTTTATGGGGGGTTTTATGGGGGGTTTTATGGGGGTTTTATGGGGGGTTTTATGGGGGTTTTGAGTGAGTTTTATGGGGGGTTTGAGTGAGTTTTATGGGGGGTTTGAGTGATTTTTATGGGGGGTTTGAGTGATTTTTATGGGGGGTTTGAGTGAGTTTTATGGGGGGTTTGAGTGAGTTTTATGGGGGGTTTGAGTGAGTTTTATGGGGGGTTTGAGTGAGTTTTATGGGGGGTTTGAGTGAGTTTTATGGGGGGTTTGAGTGAGTTTTATGGGGGGTTTGAGTGAGTTTTATGGGGGGTTTGAGTGAGTTTTATGGGGGGTTTGAGTGAGTTTTATGGGGGGTTTGAGTGAGTTTTATGGGGGGTTTGAGTGAGTTTTATGGGGGGTTTGAGTGAGTTTTATGGGGGGTTTGAGTGAGTTTTATGGGGGGTTTGAGTGAGTTTTATGGAGGGTTTTATGGGGGGTTTGAGTGAGTTTTATGGAGGGTTTTATGGGGGGTTTGTGAGTATTTTGAAGTGGGAGGTGTTATTTGGGTGATTTCATGGGGGTTTTGCGAGGTGTTTTGCAAGGATTTTTGGGCGTTGAAATTTTTGGAGGGTTTGAAAGAGTTATGATGAATAAAAAAAACTTTAAATGCATAAGGAATAAATAGAATGCCATTAACCTATAAATAGAATGCCATTAACCTATAAATAGAATGCCATTAACCTATAAATAGAATGCCATTAACCTATAAATAGAATGCCATTAACCTATTAATAGAATGCCATTAACCTATAAATAGAATGCCATTCACCTATAAATAAAATGCGATTAACCTATAAATAGAATGCCATTAACCTATAAATAGAATGAAATTAACCTATAAATAGAATGCCATTAACCTATAAATAGAATGCCATTAACCTATAAATAGAATGCCATTAACCTATAAATAAAATGCGATTAACCTATAAATAGAATGCCATTAACCTATAAATAGAATGAAATTAACCTATAAATAGAATGCCATTAACCTATAAATAGAATGCCATTAATCTATAAATAGAATGCAATTAACCTATAAATAGAATGCCATTAACCTATAAATAGAATGCCATTAACCTATAAATAGAATGCCATTAACCTATAAATAGAATGCGATTAACCTATAAATAGAATGCCATTAACCTATAAATAAAATGCGATTAACCTATAAATAGAATGCCATTAACCTATAAATAGAATGAAATTAACCTATAAATAGAATGAAATTAACCTATAAATAGAATGCCATTAACCTATAAATAAAATGCGATTAACCTATAAATAGAATGCCATTAACCTATAAATAGAATGCCATTAACCTATAAATAGAATGCCATTAACCTATAAATAGAATGCCATTAACCTATAAATAAAATGCTATTAACCTATAAATAGAATGCCATTAACCTATAAATAAAATGCCATTAACTTATAAATAGCTCCAACAACCCACAAATAGCAAAAAACCCATTAATTAATCGATAATCTATGAATAAAGACAACAAATACCTATAAATAGCAACAACAAATACCTATAAATAGCAACAACAAATACCAATAAAAAGCAACAACAAATACCTAAAAATAGCAACAAAAATCTATGAACAACAAATACCTAAAAATAGCAACAACAATCTATGAACAACAATAAATACCTATAAATAGCAACAACAAATACCTATAAATAGCAACAACAAATACCTATAAATAGCAACAACAATCTATGAACAACAAATACCTAAAAATAGCAACAACAATCTATGAACAACAATAAATACCTATAAATAGCGACAACAAATACCTATAAATAGCAACAACAATCTATGAACAACAATGAAACTATAAATAGTAACAACAATTTATGAACAACAAATACCTATAAATAGCAACAATCTATGAACAACAACAAATACCTAAAAATAGCAACAACAATCTATGAACAACAATAAATACCTATAAATAGCAACAACAAATACCTATAAATAGCAACAACAATCTATGAACAACAACAAATACCTAAAAATAGCAGCAACAATCTATGAACAACAATAAATACCTATAAATAGCAACAACAAATACCTATAAATAGCAACAACAATCTATGAACAACAAAGAAACTATAAATAGTAACAACAAATACCTATAAATAGCAACAACAATCTATGAACAACAACAAATACCTAAAAATAGCAACAACAATCTATGAACAACAATGAAACTATAAAAAGCAACAAGAATTTATAAATAGTAACAAAAACTCATGAATAACAAAGAAAATATTCATTGAGAACAAAAAAAGGTTATAAATAAGATCAAAAACCAATAAATAGCCTCCAAGCCACGCCCCCAGCACCTGATTGACAAGGAGTAGTCGAGTCGGTTGCTCTCGCTGTTCCTGATGAGGTAGCTGCCCTCTCTCTCATTGGTCAGTCGTCGCTCCGCCTCTTGCCTTGTGATTGGTCCATGGTACCACCTTGGGAGGGAGTGGTGAAAGATGGGGGTGGATTGAAGGCGGAAAAATAAACAACAGCAACACCACAAACAACAATAACAATAAAAAGAGAAAAAACAACAAAAACAGCAACAACAACAAAAACAGCAACAACAACAAAAATAATAATAATAACAACATTAAGATCGACAAAACCCACCACTCCTCCTCCAACGGCAATTTCCCATCCAACTTCTCCGACAACTCAGAACGGAAAGAGCAGGAGGCCGATCTGATTGGTTGGTGGACGGGACCTATGATTGGTTGGTGAGCAGGGTTAAGGATTTTTGCTGATTGGCGGTTGGAGGTACAAGATGATGGTGGCTGAGAGGGGGGAGAGAGGAAGGGGGCGTGAAAGCGGGGAAGGGGGGGAGGTGGCGGGTGGTTGTGGATGGTCTGTTCAGGAGAACTTTTGGCACTGGAGGCCTCTGAAGGAGATGCTGATGTAATAATAAAAATAAAAATGATAATAAGAATGATGATACTACTCCTACTACTACTACTACTACTACTACTACTACTACTACTACTACTACTACTACTACTGCTACTACTACTACTACTACTACTACTACTACTACTACTACTACTACTACTACTACTACTACTACTACTCCTACTACTACTACTACTACTAATAATAATAATAATAATAATAGTAAAAACAAAAACAAAAAATAAAAAATAAAAAAAACAATAATGAAAATTTAAAATATTTATTATTATCGTTGTTAATATTATTATTTTTATTTTTCTCATTTTCATAATATAATATAATATATTATAATATAATATAATACAATATAATATCATCATCATCACCATCATCATCATCACCAGCCTCACCACCACCTCACCATGGTTGAAGGAGGAGATGAGGCCCTGTTGTTTGTGATCCCATGGTGAGTCATAGTCTTCCAGTGGTCGGAGGTCGAGTTGTTGTTGTGGTTGTTGTTGTGAATGTTGTTGTTGTGGAGGTTGTTGTTGCTGTAGATGTTGTTTTAATGGTTGTTGGTGTGAGAGGTTGACATTATATTGTTGTAGGTTTGAAGTGGAATGTAGTTGTTTGTTGGTGGAGGGTGTCTTGAACAAAGAACCTCCACCCATCACTGGAACAGGTCTTCGGTAAGAGCTGCTGTGATGTTGCTGTTGTTGCGGAAATTGTTGTTGTAAAAATCGTTGTTGTTGTTGCGGAAATTGTTGTTGTGGCAATTGTTGTTGTTGTTGCGGAAATTGTTGTTGTTGTAGAACATTTTTTTGTTTTGAAAAGTTTTGGTGCTGTTGTGTTGGGTATTGTTGTTGTTGTTGTTTGAAACGATGTTGCATTGAATTCGGTTGTTGTTGTTTTAAATAAGAAAAGTTTTGTTGGGATGTAACGGAAGACTGTTGTTGTTGTAATTGTTGATGTTGTTGTTGTGGTTTGTTTCTAGGAGGAAGTTTGGGTGACGGTTGCTGATGTTGCTTACCTTGCTGTTGTTGTTGTGGTGTGAACTTGTTGACCTTTCTATGTTTTTGTTGATGTTTACAGTTCTTTGTTTTTTTCAATTCTTGATTCATATAAACCAAACCTCCGTCATCAGCATCTTCATCATCATCGTCATCACCTTCATCTTCACCTTCATTATAATCAGCAAATTCATACACATCTGAAGAGTGTTGTTGTTGTTGTTGTTGTTGTTTTGATAAAAAATAATTCTTCTGTTTAATATCCACATCATCATTCTTTGCCTTTGAATTATTATTATTAATATTATTAATATTTTTATTATTATTATTATTATTATTATTATTATTATTATTATTATTATTATTATTCATTTTGTTGCTTTTGTTTTTCGTTTTATTATTTCTGTTATTGCCACCATTTAAATCCATTCTCTTCCCGCAATGTTCATTATTATGCTTATTAACAAAACTATTATTATTATTATTGTTATTATTATCATTATTATTATTATTATTATTATTATTATTATTATTATTATTATTATTATTATTATTATTATTATTATTACTTCCCATTATTTTTTCCTGAAGTTGATGCTGTAGGGCTCCCAGGTCCCATGGAGTGTCATATAAAGCGTCGTCATCATTATCATCACCACCTTCCCGCCCTCCTCCTTTTCTTCTTCCATCGTCATCATCATCATCATCATCATCATCATCATCATCATCATCATCATCATCATCATCAGCATCATCATCATCATCATCATCATCATCATCAATTATTTCATCATAATTATTGAAACCTAATTTATTTTCTAATTCATCATCATCATCATCAGCACCAATATTATTATTATTATTATTATTATTATTATTATTATTATTATTATTATTATTATTATTATTATTATTATTATTATTATTAGTATTATTTTTATTAATCCTCCTTGGAGGTAAACTGTTATTTTTCACCAATACACTATTATTATTTTTATTATTATTATTATTATTATTACTGTTGTTGTTGTTGTTGTTGTTATTTGAGCCTGGAAAAGTGTTGACTAGATTGCTCTTATTATTGATAATATTGGTATTATTATTATTATTATTATTATTACTATTATTATTATTATTATTATTATTATTATTATTAATGATTTTATCACTGGATGTTGTATCAGTTGATTGACTTGTGTTTTGTGTACTCTTGTTGTTTGTTTTATTGTATGTTGTACTGTTTGTTGGTGGGTTTGCGGTATTGTTTGTTGTGTTTGTGGTATTGTTTGTTGATGGGTTTGCGGTATTGTTTGTTGTTGTGTTTGTGGTATTGTTTGTTGATGGGTTTGCGGTATTGTTTGTTGTTGTGTTTGTGGTATTGTTTGTTGATGGGTTTGTGGTATTGTTTGTTGTTGTGTTTGTGGTATTGTTTGTTGGTGGGTTTGCAGTATTGTTTGTTGTTGTGTTTGTGGTGTTTGTTGGTGGGTTTGCGGTATTGTTTGTTGTTGTGTTTGTGGTATTGTTTGTTGGTGGGTTTGCAGTATTGTTTGTTGTTGTGTTTGTGGTATTGTTTGTTGGTGGGTTTGCAGTATTGTTTGTTGTTGTGTTTGTGGTATTGTTTGTTGGTGGGTTTGCGGTATTGTTTGTTGTTGTGTTTGTGGTATTGTTTGTTGGTGGGTTTGCAGTATTGTTTGTTGTATGGTTTGTTGTATATGTTGTTTGCACAGCGAGTGGTTCAATTGTAATACTTCTTGTTTCAATGTTGTTGTTGCAGTTGCGGATATTGCAGTTGGTGTTGTTGTTTTTATCACCACTATTGTTGTTGTTGAAACAATTTTGATTTGAAATGCTAGTAATAGTATTAGTAGTAGTAGTAGTAGAAATAGTAGCAGTAGTAGTAGTAGTATTAGTAGAATTAGTAGTAGTAATGGTTGTTGTGGTGGTGGGATTATTAGTAGCGCTAGAATTAGTAGGAACAATAACAATTTTAGCATTATTAGTATTGGAAACTGTACTAAAAGTATTATCAATAGTAATAGTATCGATTGTAGCATTAGTAGTAGGATTAGTATAAGTAGTAGTTGTAGTAGTAGTAGTAGTAGTAGTAGTAGTAGTAGTAGTAGTAGTAGTAGATGTAGCCATAGAAGTAATAGTGGTGAGAGTAGTATCATTATTATTACTAATAATAATGGTATTATTATTATTACTGATATTAGTATTAGTCATAGCTGTACTAGTATTAGTAGTGACAGCAGTAGCTGCAGTAGTAGCCATATTAGGAGTAATAGTAGCAGTAACGGCAGTAGCATCTGTTGACTTGTTGTTTGTGGTTGTTGGCTTGTTAGACAAAGTAGATGTTACAGTGGTGTTTGGAAAGGTTGGAAGAAGATGTCTGCAAACTTTGGAAGGTGGTTCACTTTTAAACGCGTTGTCGCGCATTTTACCCTTGGTGTCTGTCCCTCTGTTGACGATGTGAAGACTAGTGGAGGAAGCAGACGATGTTGAAATGCTACTTATCAATGCATTTTCGACGTTATTTGAGTTTTTTTTTGACATTCTTTCTTGGTTAAGTTCCCTTTTTCCAATTTTTTGACTTACATCGTCTGCTCCGGCGGTAGCGTGACTCTTTATGTGAAGCTCTAAACTGGAAGATTCGAAAAGTTTTGACGGAGTTTTTGAATCGATTTTTTGAATTTTTTTTGATTTTTCGTCCACCAGCGTAGGACTTAAACTGTATGGGTCGTCATATAACATTTTTTCGCAAAATCCTACTTTTTTTATGGCCCAAAAGAGCGATTTAGAAACTGTCAAAACAAACTAATGCAAACTTGAATTCAAAATCATGTTTTTCGATCTCTTGGTTATTTTTCTAATTTTCCAAAATTAAGTAATTAAAAAGATAAAAAGAACCAAAACGTCATTAACAGGACTTCTTTATCCTAAATTGTCTCTTAGTCCTTTCACTTTTAGTTTCTAATATTGTCTTAAGTTTAGTTAAAGTTACAAAAATATGATAGAATAGTTTCATTAAAAAATGTATTGCTAAGCACACTTTTATTTGTTTCTATTGAATTGATAACATGCTGAAATTTTAATATTTAAGTTCACTTTTCTTTTGTTTGTACATAGTTTTAAATATATGGTATCAACGTTATATATATTATTGGCATACATATATTGTTCTATTTATATCATTATACGCGTGAATAAATTAATTGAGAAATTTTGAAACAATACCTATTTTAATTTACAAAGTGCGCAAATAAAAATGAAGAAGTTTAATTTAATGACTTGAAGCAGCCATATCAAACAAGAAAGATTCAAGAAAAGAATCCGCAAACGTCGATATTTTGAAGCGAAACTTGTACAAAGGTTAAATCTAGATCGAAACAACAAGAAACAATCAACACAACGATGAAAAATTTTCAATCATTTCCAAAAGCTTTCAAACTTTTTGGTCATTTTTTGTTTTTCTTTTTAGCTTTTTTTAACTTCTCCAAAACTTCCTACTTTTGCCTTGCAATCTCGCTTGGTTCCAGTGTAGGCAGCAATGGACACTCTCTCATTGAAGAGATTGACACATCGCCCAGTTACTTTGGCGCCATCTTGAAAATTACCACAATGTCAAAAAAAAACTTCAAAAAAACCACCATTAGTGAAATCGAGGACGCTGGTCTTTATGTTCCTCGCACCAGAATCGAAAATGAAGATGGCCGCCTTTTCAAGATCAATTTGTCCCAGTACTGGTGGGTGGGGTTGCTGTATGTGTGTTTGTGTGTGTGCGTGTGTGTGTGTGTGTGTGTGTGTGTGTGTGTGTGTGTGTGTGTGTGTGTGTGTGTGTGTGTGTGTGTGTGTGTGTGTGTGTGTGTGTGTGTGTGTGTGTGTGTGTGTGTACACGTATTTCTGTTTATGTATGTTTGTGTTTTTGCTTCTTTCTGCCTTTTTTTTCAATGGCAAAAACACTATCTCCATTTCTTTTCCAGTAAAAAAAGCCCTCTCAAAAATCACCAACCTTTTCCTCACCATAAACACCCCTTGAATGAAAAATGGTTTGCCCTAATTGATGGAAAACTTTGCCCTGACCTCCTCCGACACTTTATCAGTTTTCTAGAACAACAACCGTCATCATCATCATCGTCATCATCATCATCGTCATCATCATCATCGTCATCATCATCGTCATCATCATCATCATCATCATCATCATCATCATCATCGTCATCATCATTACTGCCTCTTCCATCTTCATCTTCTTTTTCTTCATCATCATCATCATCATCGTCATTTTCTTCCTCTTCATCAGCATTGTCATCATCATTATCTTCTTCTTCATCAGCATCATCATCATCGTCATCTTTTTCTTCATCATTTTTTACATCTCCATCTTCTTCATCATTAACACTTTCTCCAACATCTTCATCTTCTTCCACCACTTCTTCATCATCTTTTTCCTCTTCTTCCTCCCCTCCCTCTATCTTCTCCCTTTTGAACAATGCCTCAGCCATCTTGGTTTACAATCTCAACCTCCGAAACGACCTCCATTCCTACAAAGGTCATTTCATAGCTCCTTCTTTTTATTAACTATTCTCATGTATTTCAATTATATATATTCATTTTCATTATTATTATTATTTTGGGTTTTATTTTTATTATTATTTTCAGTTTTATTAATTTTTTTACCCAACCACTCTCACCCACTTATTCCACCCACCTTCCCGCTTCGATCTTTCACCAACTCACTCCACAAACACACTTTTCTTTCTGACTCCCTCTCACCTTACGTTCTCCTCCATCCAACCTTCCTCATCCACTTTTTTCTCCCAGCCCACTCCATCTTCCAAACACTCAACCAACCACCCCATCCAGTCAACCACAGTCTTTCAAACACCTCTAAGCAACCTACCTTTTCCTTACTTCCCAAACCCCCTCCCCCAATCAACGCACTCTAACGCTACGTTTCCAACCATCAATACATTAAAAATACGAATATGATTATAATGACATTAACCTCAACACCCTCTCCAACACCACACATCCACCCAACCCACTCTCCAACACCACACATCCACCCAACCCACTTTCCAACACCACACATCCACCCAACCCACTCTCCAACACCACACATCCACCCAACCCACTTCCCAACACCACACATCCACCCAACCCACTCTCCAACATCACACATCCACCCAACCCACTCTCCAACACCACATCCACCCAACCCACTTCCCAACACCACACATCCACCCAACCCACTTTCCAACACCACACATCCACCCAACCCACTTCCCAACACCACACATCCACCCAACCCACTTCCCAACACCACACATCCACCCAACCCACTTCCCAACACCACACATCCACCCAACCCACTTCCCAACACCACACATCCACCCAACCCACTCTCCAACATCACACATCCACCCAACCCACTCTCCAACACCACACATCCACCCAACCCACTTTCCAACACCACACATCCACCCAACCCACTTTCCAACACCACACATCCACCCAACCCACTTCCCAACACCACACATCCACCCAACCCACTTCCCAACACCACACATCCACCCAACCCACTTCCCAACACCACACATCCACCCAACCCACTTCCCAACACCACACATCCACCCAACCCACTCTCCAACATCACACATCCACCCAACCCACTCTCCAACACCACACATCCACCCAACCCACTTCCCAACACCACACATCCACCCAACCCACTTCCCAACACCACACATCCACCCAACCCACTTTCCAACACCACACATCCACCCAACCCACTCTCCAACACCACACATCCACCCAACCCACTTCCCAAACACCACACATCCACCCAACCCACTCTCCAACACCACACATCCACCCAACCCACTTCCCAACACCACATCCACCCAACCCACTCTCCAACACCACACATCCACCCAACCCACTTCCCAACACCACATCCACCCAACCCACTCTCCAACATCACACATCCACCCAACCCACTTCCCAACACCACACATCCACCCAACCCACTTCCCAACACCACACATCCACCCAACCCACTTCCCAACACCACACATCCACCCAACCCACTCTCCAACACCACACATCCACCCAACCCACTTCCCAACACCACACATCCACCCAACCCACTTTCCAACACCACACATCCACCCAACCCACTTTCCAACACCACACATCCACCCAACCCACTTTCCAACACCACATCCACCCAACCCACTTTCCAATCAATCTTCCAACCCCATTTTTTCAATTTATTCCACCAATCAAATATCTTCAGTTTTCTTTTTCAACCAACCATTCCAATCAATCACTCCACTCTCCACACCTCCCTCCTCCCCCAGACTTCATCCTCATTCAACTACCCTCATCCCGTGGTAACTCCCTCTCTCGGCTACTTGACAACAACACCCTTGTGCATGTAAGCGTTTCCATTGGCAATGCCCATCACGTGCGTTCTTACGGCAACGCCATCAACAAGACCTCCATGCTCTTCCTGTCGGTGTCTTTTGTGGTCCTGATGATCATCTCGCTGGCCTGGCTGGTCTTCTACTACGTGCAACGAAGTCGATACACCTACGCAAAACAGAGGCTCTCGGTGGGTGAGGTGGGGACTTTTGGGCGTGTGAATGGGTGATTTTTGGGGAGTCTTAGGGGATTTTGATGGTTTTTGAGAAGACTTTAAGGGGTTTTGGGCGGTTTTTTGGTGATTTTTTGTGGTTTTGGGGGGATTTTAGGGGTTTTGGTGGTGTTGGAGTAATTTGTTTAAGGGTTTTTGGGAGAGTGAGGGGAATGATTTTTAGGGGAATTTTGGGTGGATGGTGTTTGGTCTGGTGTTGTTTAGATATGGGTGGTTTTTTGGGGGATTTTTGGTGATTATATTTGAGTGATGTAGGTGCTTTTTGGAGTAGGTGGATGTGATTTAATAAGTTTACACGAATAATCAAATTCATTAAAATAATATAAAAACAATTAATAAAATTAATTTTAATAAACAATAAAATAAAATCAATTGAAATAATAAAAAAATAAATTAATTGAGATACTAATTTAAGTGAATTTCAGAATCCATCAATGGAGACAAAACAAACAAGAAGGCCCCAATAGAGATCAATCACCCACGCGCGCTCTATCGCATCCTGTGCGCACGCGTCGTTCGATGACGTCATCGAAAACACGAAAATATAATTGCTTCTAGGGCCCTATCTATTTGGGCCTAATTGCCCGTCAATTGAGAAGGCGGATTTGAATAGGGGAAGACGATTGAATTTAAAACTAATTAGGGTTAATTTGGTTTTTATTCTTTCATACTATTATTTTTCTAATTGCTTTAATCATTTTACTTTCATTTATTTTCATCATTCAAAAATAATACTTATTATTATTATTATTATTTATTTTTTACATTTAATAATATTTATTCATTTTCATCATTCAATATTTATTTATTTATTTATATTATTTAATCTTTTTTTCCATTTCTTTTTATTATTTTATTTCTATTACCGAA
>OX387262.1:1471885-1511885 GCA_947562095.1 Branchellion lobata | reverse complement strand
ATGGGTGGAAAATGGAAGAGTTGATAAGTGGGGGAATGAGAAGATGGTGGGTGAGATGAGGAGATGGGGGAGGGGGGGGGGGTGAAAAGATGGGAGGGATTAAGGAGATTGTGGAGAGGGGGGAGTGAGAGGGTGGGTGTGGGAAGAAGAGGAATGGTGGGAGGTCTAGGTAAGTAAGAAGGAGAAAGAAAGGAGTGAAGATTTGTGGCTCTGAGGTAGTCGTTAACCGTTGGCATTTTGGTAAAACAATGATGGAAGAATGAAGGATGGGTGAAGAAAATGAATGATGTACGGAAAGCAGATGGATGGATGGGTGGAGAAGGTGGACGGATGTATAGAGACAATGAAGGAGATGAAGAAAATGAGTGGAAAAATGATGTGAAAAGATGAGGGGGGAAGGTGTGTGGGGACATGAAAGGGTCGATTATTTGGAAAGAAGATGAAGAGAAAGAGGGATGAAGGAGTGATGGTGACATTGAACGAATTTCCCCAATAAAAGGATGCAGAAGTATACGAGGTCACAGTTGGAATATTTGCCCAAAATATTTTTTTCTTTTCATCATTTACTTTTTTGTCTTCACAGTCATCATCATCATCCTCCTCCTCATCATCATCATCATCACCATCACCATCACCATCATCCTTATCCTCATCCTCATCATCACCAACGTCGTCTTCTTCGTCTTCATCACACGAAAAGATGATCTTTATTGTTCTTAATTATTCACGATCGTCCATAAATTCCTCCTATAATGTTCTTCCTCTTCCTCTTCCTCTCCATCCTCCTCTTCCTCTTCCTCTTCATCCTCCTCTTCCTCTTCATCTTCTACAGCAACTTTCTTTTTCATCATTTTCGTTATCACCAAAATCATAATTCTTCTTCAGCAAATTCATTTCCATCACAAAATGCTTCCCTTCTCCATCATCACAAGTACAACCACCACCTTTATCTCCAACAGCAGACACGGTGCTAGAGTGGCTTAGTCGCCTAGTAGGCCACAGCGATTAAAACCACTCCCGAGGGAGCGCCTTTGAAGGCTCGCAAAAGGCGCTATGAAAATGCATTATCACTATTATCACCGTCAATGATCGCCATCATCACTGTCAACGATCACCAAAGGTGCAAGTAACCGGGTAGACGCTTCATTCCTCAGAGGCAAACAACGCCAACAAGTAACGGAGCCAGTTTGTGGGAAATTTTTGACGTGATGAAAGAAAAACATCTGAGGCATTAATGGTGAGAGCGATAATAACTAATTAAACAGTGAATTGAGAGCGAGAAGTAGGAAATTGGCAAGTCGTTTAAAAAAATTGTTGCAGATGATATTAATGATGAAATCCTTCTCAAAGAAACCATACGATTTAAATATTAAAAATATTATTTAGAGCTTTTATTTACAGACCGGTTCAAGCTTGAAGGACCACAACTCCGAACTTGAAAGATTAAGTGAAAATGAGAGTAATTCGAGGTAACAGTTTAAGAATTGACTTTAAAGCTTGAGACAGAGCGTACTTGCAAACTGGACATTTATTCACTTTTAGTATTTTCAATTTTCAATGAAGTTTTTTCACACACGATACGGCAGGGTTGTTGATGGTGATGTTCTTATCGTGTTCCGTCCCATTTTTCATGACACAACCATCAATGCCCCCCCCCCCCCACACACACACATATATATATATATATATATATATATATATATATATATATATATATATATATATATATATACACACCCATACACACACACACACACACACACACACACACACACACACACACACACACACACACACACACACACACACACACACACACACACACACACGCACTCATGACAACAGTAGCTCCATTTCCTTGAATAAAATTTCATCGTCCTCATCACTACTACCACAACTGCCACCACCCCCAGCAGCATCAGCCTCAGAAGCGGCAGTGGCAGTGGTGGTGGAAAGATCAAGGTCAAGGTTGTCAAAGTAGGAGTCATCCAGAATGCTGTGGCGTGGTGATCACGTGATGAGTAATTGTAATATAATTATGTGCATTATTGAGAGTATCATGATTGAGAATAAATAATTTAAAAGATTCAATCATTTATCCACTATAATAACGTAGATGAAGTGATAAGAGGATGAACATTATAAAAAACAACAAAAAAAAGGGAAAAATGTATGATGGAAATATTGAAAAACATTAATGACAATAATAATAGCTACACAATAAGAATAATATTAATAATATAACAATAGTGGATAACAGCGTTGCACTCACGAGCTGTCGACAGAGATTCGACTAGCAACTGCATGCGAAGATGACGATGCCTGGACATCGTCAGCGTTATTGCTGTTGTTATGGCTTTTAATGATATTGTTATCTTCGTTATTAACATTGTTGTCATAGTTGTTGATATTGTTGTAGCTGTTATTGTTTGCAGCAGTGGTGGTGGTTGTATCAGCAGAGGCGAGTTGAGAAGCTATTGTGATGGGGGAGTGTGTTGGAGTTGGAGGTTTTGTTGTTGTCGATTTTACCAGTGGTATTGTTATTGTAGATTCTGTTGTTGTTGGTGTTGGAACGTCATTTTTTGTCAAATGAGGTTGTCGATTGGAGTTGAAGGGTGTTTGTTGCTGCGATGACTCAACGTTACGCGGCTTTTGCGTTGTTTGGATTGAATGTTGTTGTGTCGAGGTTGTTATTGTCATAAATGGATTTTGTTTTGGCCGTAGCGCATTTAACGTTGATGTTGTTTGATTTTGATGTAACGTTACTGTTTGGTTTGTTTTTTGTTGTGTTGTCATTGTTGTTTGTACATGGGTGAGCTTTTGAGGTTGGTGTTTCTTTTGTTTCTTCTCCTGCATAATTTGCTGGAATGTTTTTATGACCACACACTCCAAACCATTTTTTTGGTGGCCAAATGGTGGGGACGATGATGTGGTTGAAGATGAAAAAAGTGGTGAAGACGTTGAAGAAAAAGAAGAGGAAGAAGAGGAGGAGGAAGATGAAGAAAAAGAAAAAAATGGCGAAGTGGTTGTCGATGAATGGGAAAAAGTGGTGGAAGAAGATGATGAAGATAGAAGGAATGACGCTTGGGCGGGAAGGCAGGTGGAAGAGAAGGATTTATTGAGAGTGGAGGAAAAGGAGGATGTTGTTGCCTTGTATGGAGATCTCCTAAAGAAGCCTTTAAGAGCCTCAGAGGAGAGATTGTTTTTGTTGATTGTAACGTTGATGTCGCTTTTTGTATTCTTGTCGTTTCCGTCGTTGTTTTTGATATTTTTCCTCCTGTTTGCTTTTGTTTCAAAAGTGGTCTTTGTGTTTTTTGTATTAATATTAATGATATTATTATTATTTTTGTTTTTGTTGTCAGTGCTCACGTAGTCTCCATCCTTATTTAACGTAATAATAAATCCTCGTTCACCTCTTGCTTTGTTCATACTATTATCATTACTACTATTTTTTATATTATTATTATTATTATTATTATTCAATTTATTCTTGTGAGAAGCACACACAAAGGCTGCAAATCTTCTCCTCCTTTCCATCGCAGCAACCACCAAACTGCCACCACCACCGCCGTTGTCACCCTTGTCTCTCATTCCCACCAAGCTGCTGTTGTTGCTCCTAGTTACCACAACATTGCTGCTGTTGTTGCCCCTAGTTACCACAACATTGCTGCTGTTGTTGCCCCTAGTTACCACAACATTGCTGCTGTTGTTGCCCCTAGTTACCACAACATTGTTGTCGTTGTTGCCCCTAGTTACCACAACATTGTCGTTGTTGCCTCTAGTTACCCCAAAATTGTTGTCGTTGTTACTCCTAGTTACCACAACATTGTTGTCGTTATTACTCCTAGTTACCACAACATTGTTGTCGTTGTTACCTCTAGTTACCACAACATTGTTGTCGTTGTTACTCCTAGTTACCACAACATTGTTGTTTTTATCCTTACTCCTTAGTACCACAGAGGTGTTGCTATTGTTGATACTTTCCACACCATCCTTCCTCTCCACCACCACCACCACTGTGCCTTTTGTTGCTGGAGTAGGACTGGTGTTGTTGTTGTCAGCACTGCTCCAGACGCCTTTGTTGAGACTGTTGTTGACGGAGTTGTTTATTTTGTTGTCATTGCCTTTGCTGCTTGCATTCAAGTATGGGCTTTGGTTGCTGTTATCCTTGCTTCCCACTGCAGTGACGTCTGTGGTGGCATCAAGCCCTACCACTTTGGCTTTCTTGACCACAACATTCTCCAAGACCAGAGTCCTCCTCTTCAATGCTCCAACAACACCATCCACACCTTCTTCTCTCAATCCTTTTCTACCACCAACTCCTCCTTCAACACGAACTGCATCAGCATCAACCCCAACCATGACAGCACCAACACCGCCACTAATCACTCTGCTACCCACCTTCACACCACCACCATCACCATCACCACCAACGCCACCAATTTTACTGCCAACCACTCTACTTCCTCCCTTTAAAACACCACCATCACTATCTTCACTCTCCTTCTTACCTTCACCCAGTTTTACCACCTTACGACCTCCAAACAGAACCTTCATTGTATTATTATTATTATTGCCATCATTATTATTATTCTTATTATCGATTATATTTTTGTTTTTGATATCATCTTTGATAAAAATTACATCACCATGCGTACCGCCACCTTTACCATTATTATTATTATTGGTATTATTATCAATACCATTATTATTACTAATAATAATATTATTATTCTTATTATTATTATCATCATCACCGTTGTGATCGCCCTTGTGTTCCATGATGGGGGTCACTCTGGCAACATTACAAGTGGCTGAGTCTGTGGTGATGGGGGAAGAGGGGGATGAAAGAAGGGTGGAAGAAGATGAAAACGGGGGAGGGGTTGGAAAAAGATGAAAGATGAAGGACGGAAGGGGGAGGGAGTGAAGATGGATTATAAATGGACTGGAAGAAGGGTGGGTGAAAGTCCAAAAGAAAAACCGACAGAAAAGCATTGAGTACAAAATGATAATAATAATAATGATAATAATAATAATAATAATAATAATAATAATAATAATAATAATAATAATAATAAAAAAATAAAAATAATAATAATAACAATAGTAATAATAATAATACCGAAAATAAACCCAATCACCGTGGAACCCACCTTTTCCTAACACCACCCTTCTCTTCACAGATGACAGAGCTGTCCAGGGTCTCTTGACTCCACACGTCGTTGTGGTTGATGCAACAATAGTTGATGTTGTTGCCGTTGATGATGTTGTTGCTGTTGATGATGTTGTTGCTGTTGATGATGTTCTTGAGATTTTTGTGGTTGTAATTCTTCTTGGAGGTGCTGTTATCGAGGTTGGTGGTGTTTCAATAAAAGATGAATTAGTAAAAATAAATTATTAAAAAAAATTATTATTTATTTAAACAAAATAATTATTGTCTAAAAAATATAAACAATTAAATATGAACAGAAAAAAAACAAAACAAATAAAAGCAAACAAAACCAACCATGCTTCTTTCCTGACTTCACTCCTGCAACAACTCCCTCACAACTACTTGTATTATTATTATTATTATTATTGTTATCATTATTGTTGCTATTATTATCATTATTATTGACTTTCTTCATCTTGGCAAGACTCCCAGCGATACATTCAGTGTTGGAGCCTGGAAGGAAACACAAATCAATCACCTTATACAATACTATAGAAGATACGATATACAATATTATGCCTTTTGACATCGACCCACAAGGGTTCAATATTACAGTCACAAGCACAACCTCACACAATTACATCACATCAATTATAAGAAGCAACCTTTGGTGTATATTATCCGTACACGCAATCATTTATTTACGTAGTGTTGAAAGGCATTAAATAACAAAAAAACATCAACGACAACAACCTTCTCCCAAGTCAATGATGAAGGTCTTGTTATTTTCGTTATCATTATTATTATTCTTATTATTGACGTCATCGCCGCCATTAGGCTTGTTGTTTCTAAAACCTTTGAAAACCTCATTGATGTTATCATGATGAGCTTCATCTTCGTCATCGTCGTCGTCGTCGTCGTCATCATCATCATCATCATCATCATCATCATCATCATCATCATCATCATCATCATCATCGTCATAATTTTGAGGCATCTTTGAGAACGGCTTTTTGAGAAGAGATGACACATCTATGTATGGATGAGTGAATTATTGAAAATGGATGAATGGATGGATGGAAAGACGAAAAAAGATGTGTATGAATAACCATCCACCCACTTCGCCCTCCTGACACCCTTCCCCACCACCCACCATTCTTGACAGACTTCAGTTCACTATGACTGACGAGGGATGATGTGGTGGTGTTGATGATGGAAGAGTTGTTGGAGGATGTTTCAGCAGTGGATGTGGTGGTTGTTGTTGTATGCGTCAATAGAGTCTTTTTGTTGATCTTCATCCTATTGTTACTATAAGTATTATTATTATTATTATTATTATTATTATTATTATTATTCTTGTTTTTGTGCAAGAAGGGACAATGGGCCTTTTGACAGCCGCTTTGTTGGCCTTCCCAGAAACAAGGAATTTGAGAGCGGTCCTTCTGTGGTGGTTGTGGTGAGTTGTATGCAAGATGACTGCTATGAAATACTCGCTTATAACCAGTCTTGTACCAACTACAGAAGAAAAAATTAAAAATTTCACCAACACCAAAAATCACCACCAAAACACCATCGAAAACCACCACATCATTATACGTCATCAAAACACCAAAAACCACCATACAACTACATAATCAACTACCACATCTTGAAAAATCACCAAAACACCCACACAATCAACCGCTATCTCCATCACCTACCTGAATGGTCATGTGTCGGTGGGGGCAGTGGAGGTGGTGACACAAACGAGTGGCCGACCAAGTGGCACACTCAACTTCACTTCCCAGGGCTGCTGGTTCGTGTCGGAAGGCACAGTACTCACCCTGTGTGATAGTGGTGATGGGGGAGCTGAGAAGGTGGTTAATGAAGAGATTGATGAATGAGATGATGGTGAAATGTTAGATGAATGGATAGGAGGTGGGGAAAATGTGGATGAATAGAGGTAATAGTAGAAAATGGATGGATGAAACAAACCCGAGTGCATGTGGAGTAGTAGTAGTAGTAGCAATCATCATTGCTTGTGTTGTTGGATGAAGAGAAAAATTTGTTGTTGTTGAAATGACTGGCTGTTGTTGAAGAAGGGGAAAACTTGAACATCTTTGTTGCCATTGTTGTTGTTTTTTGGGTTTTATCTTTGAGTACTATTTTAAATTAATAAATTATTTGGGTACTATTGTTATTATTATATAATTGGGTTAAAATCAAGGTTGTAATTTGAATTATTACGTCACTTTGATTAGTTAGTTAAATGGGTGTGTTAACATATTTTTTGTTGCGGTTAATTAGTTAATTATTAGTAATAATGATTGAAGAAAAATTCTTGGTTGAAGCTTCTGAAACTGCAATGGTGGAGAGAAGTGGTGGTGGTGATTGGTTGATCTGGTCATTCGGGTAAGATGGGTGTGGAGAAGTAACATTAACAGCAGTAGTAGAAGTAGTAGTAGTAGTAGTAATATAAGTAGTAGTAGTATTAGCAATAGTAGTATTAGTAGTAACAGTAATAGAACAGTTGACTTAGTACTGATATAAGTAGTGTATAATAAAATATAATATTTGTGTTTGTAATAGAAGTGACAGTGAAAGAAGTAGTAACAGAAATATAGGTAGCTAGCAATAGTGAGAGTAGAAGAAACAGGAAACATACCAGTACTAGTACTAGTAAACTATTAGTAATAGCAGTAGTAGTAGTGGCAGCAGTAGTAGTAGTAGTAGTAGTAGTAGTAGTAGTAGTAGTAGTAGTGGCAGCAGTAGTAGTAGTAGTAGTAGTAGTAGTAGTAGTAGTAGTAGTAGTAGTAGTAATAGTAGTGGCAGTAGAAGGAATAGCAGTCCTTCAGAGTTGGTTGGTGATTGGTGGTTGCCGTTTTTCAATTTCTTTTCATCAGCAATTTTTCATGATAAAAAACTTTTTTCGTCATAATTTTTGAATAGCCGATTTCTTTTTTAAGACTTTTAATACTTTTTTGAAGAGGCAGATTGGATAAAGTAGGAATGACGGAAAAGATGAAGAGGATGGGAGGGAGGGGGGAGTGATACATGGATGATGAATTTTTATTAACTCAAACACAGCCACACCCATGCTGAATTCATTTTCACATTCTTGTCCAAACCATGAAGGCTATTTAATTCCAATGCTATTTGAACCATCCTGTGAAAATAGCCAATAGAACCACCCTATCGAATCAAGTAAGCTTTGGATCACCCTATTCAACCTTATTTCACCACAAACATTATTAATATTGAACCAGTTAAGTAAATTAAGTCTTCATTGCACCCTCCTATTGGAACAGCATCAAACTCTATCTCGTATGGCAACAGATCCTTCATACAAAAATTGTTGCTTAGCTCTACCACCACTTCTCTTCACATCACCATCACCACCACCACCACCACCACCACCATCACCATCACCACCACCATATTTCATCCTTACACTGGATTACTCATATTATTCACTATTTTTTTGAAGATTTGATTGATGATTCATGCTTGTGGGGTTGAGTGATTTGTTGGTTCAATGGTGCATGAAATGATCTTGTGATAGGGATTTTGAAAATTATCTTCGAGAAATGCGACTTTTCTGAATACTCGTTAAACAGGCAGGAACAATGCAAAACGATCAGTGCTTGAGATAGAAAACCAGATGTCCATAGAACAAAGAGAATTAACCGCCGTAAGAAACCAGTAGCCTTAAGTAAACCTGAAAATATAATGATAAGTTTCACTATCATTTTAAAATGAAAAAAAAACATACCATTGGAGGGCTCCATAGACTTGTAATACACCAACTACTGCAGAAACTGATTTCCGGACGATTACATAGCAGGAAAGACTTACTTTTTAGAGTAGAATGAACCGCGTCGAAATTCGAACTCACCACCGAAAATCGACACAGTTCTCTTCTACGCGCATGAAAAATTCTCAAAAACTATGGAACTGGCCATTTTCTGTTTTTAGAAACTTCTTTATATGAATGCTGAGCTGTCATCTCAAAAAATGAATGTGCATAAAAACTCGCCATTCCTTTTTGAAAAAGAAATAAAAAATCGGCAACCAATAATCAAGAAGTTGTTTGAATTTAAAAATGTGTGAAAAATATGCTTCTAAAAACTTACCAATTTTTTTCAAAATTTTTGCTGTAGGCTAAGCCTGTTTTTGTTTTGCGAAGTAAAAAATTCAAAAAAAAACTCAAATTTCTATAATTTCTTTTGGGAACGGTTTTTACCACACTAATTACACTTTTCTATCATAAATTTTGATTATGCGCACCATTCGACACAACGAACGTCGATGGAAATAAAAGAACGGAAATTAACATACAAAAACACTAATTACGACATATTCAAAATAAAGCGTTTAATATTTAGACAAATTATGACAGACATTAAAAATATGATTTATTCTGATAAAAAATTTTTGAACCATAAAATTTATATAAAAAAATGTTGAATTAATTTTTTTGAAACATTCAAACTTTATAAATTTACATATAGTTCTCAATATTTTTTTATAGTCTTCATTAGATCAAGTCCAGACATACGCTGGAAATGTTACAAAAACACGGCGAATAGTCGAACTAAAAAAATAAACACTGAAATATACGAGAACAGAATATTATCAGTCATAAAAGTCGGCATTGAACCTACGAAATGAACAAATAGCGAGAAAAAAAGTTGAAAAAATATTAAACACAATGAAATATTAATTTAAAACAATAAATCAATTGAAAATTTTGAAAAAAATTAATTAAACTAGTTAACTTTGAGGAATGAAAACTCAGCGGCAATAACTGGCAACGCATACATGGTATAGGAAATGGCACAGAACATGGTGAACAATCAAAATGGAAGAAAAAAAATCAACAATAACTGAATATTAAAAGAACTATTTTTGATTGATCAATTTTTTCATACCACATAAAACGTATAGCCAACTCATCTTTTTTTCCATCTTCTTTTTTTTATTTTTTTCATAGTCTTTATTGAATCAAATCCAGACAAGCACTGGAAATGGCACAGAACGTGGTGAACAATCAAAATGAAAGAAAAAAACTAAAATCAACAATGACTGAATGCCATAAGAATTGTCAAGTGTCTGTTGCAAGAGATCAGAAACTGACTATAGAATCAAATTTATAAATCTCAAAAATTTAGAATTGAGTCATAGTTTATATTGAATGACTATTGAAGAATGTTTCACCAAATTAACCAAAACTGGAATTTTAAAATGTTCTAAGAAATTCAAAAGCAGAATTGTCTAATAAGTCAAATAAATTAGTCTTAAAAGTTGAGAATTGAATCATATCTTAAAACCACATAACAACTATTGCAGAGTTATTTCAAGTTATTTCTTCTCTTCTTTTATTTTCCTTCTCAGCCATTTCTTATATTCACAAGGAAGTTTGTCTATATAGCACAATTCCTTGAGATCCTTGCAAATCTCTGAGACTACGCTACACCCTCTCACCAAAGCTTTTAATAGCGCTGCCACTTAGTTTCTGGTACTTACAGACTTTCGTGTATACCTCCTAGTCTTAGTTCTTTGCACTGGTTGTTTCTTACATAAAGATCAGTTTTCAAAATCTGCACAAAATGTTTAAAATAAAAAAGAATCACTCACCTAACCATTAGGCTGACTTTTCCAAGTTGCCTCCTCGTAAGGGACTGAGATCTTCTACTCATTCTCATTTTTTAAGATACCTTCTAAAAGTACTTATGCTAACTCTGCACTTTCTATGGAACTCTCTTCCCCCAATCTCACCTCTATTACTTCTACTTTGTTTTTGTAAAGCTCTTAAACTTTGTTTTGCTTAGATTAGATTAGATTAATAGGATAAGGCTGATATGGGGTAGGTATGGTTAAGGGGGATCATGAGGGAGTGAGAGTGGGTAGAAGATCTGAGTCCTTTGCTGGTGGTGGATTGACAAGGTCGGTTAAATGGATGGGTGCAAGATATTTTTAAAAATTAAAAAGAGCGCATGTCTTAAAGTTTGATCTTTTGTCCGAGGCTTGCCAGTGTAGGGAGACAAGAATAGGAGTTATGCGTGAAAACATCAAACACTAGGCGGGCAGTGCTATAAAGGTTTTTGTGGAGAGGTGTAATGCAGCTTTAGAGAGTCCATAGTATGCGTTGCCAACGTGATGCCAGTTATTGCCGCTGAGTCTTCATTTCTCAAAGTTAATTATTTTAATGGCTTTTTTAAAAAATTCAATTGATTTATTGTTTTAAATCAATATTTAATTGTGTAAAATTTTTTTAAACTTTTTCTCTCGCGATTTGCTAATTTCTATTCGTATTTTCAGGTAATTTTTTCTTCAAATTCATTATATTCACGTCAATATTCTAAAATATTCTTCTGATGATCTTAAGAAATTCCAATTCGGAGGTAAAATAATGTCGGGATACAAGAAAAATATTGATATTTTTTTATAGTCTTCATTGAAGCAAATCCAGACAAACGCTGGAAATGGCACAGAACATGGTGAAAAATCAAAATAAAAACACAAATAAAAATAAAAAAGAACTGAATGTCATAAGAATTGTCAATTGTCTGTTGCAAGAAATCAAAAACTGGTTACAGAATCAAGTTTATGAATCTCAAAAGTTTAGAATTGAGTCACAGTTTATATTGAATGACTATTGAAGAGCGTTATATCAAATTAACCAAAACTGGAATGTTGAAAGGTTCTAAGAAATTCAAGAACAAAACTGTCTATAAAATCATATTAAGGAGTCTTAAAATTTGAGAATTGAATCATATCTTAAAACCACATAACATAACTATTGCAGAGTTATTTCAAGTTATTTCTTCTCATCTTTCATTTTCCTTTTCAGCCATTTCTTATAATCACAAGGAAGTTTGTCTGGATACCACAATTCCTTGTAATGCTTTCAACACTCGTTCACTTTCTTTTTTTTAGTTGGCAAATGGTATTCTTGTAGCCGATTGGTTGACGATTTTACAGCAATGTCTTTTTCTTTCTCAGCCATTTCTCAACTTCACAAGTCCGTCAGGATACCACAATTTTTTGTAATGTCCTTCAACACTTGTTTACTTTCTTGTTGAGTAATTTGGCAAACAGTATTTAGGTAAGCGTTGGTTGACGATTTCACTGCAATGTCTGTATTTCAAACGAGAAAATGGCGGATTTGGCAGTTTTAAAAAAATCTTTTCATAATCTTCTCAATCAGCAAAAACTATAGCTCTTAGATGAATAAACTTATTTATAACTAATACTTGAAACTTTATATTTCAAATAGGTAATAAAAATATTACAAATAAAGTAACTTAAAGTAACGGCTTTCGCCAAACCGGAAGCCGGATATTAGTTAAAAATAATATATGGAATCCGGATCATCCGAGGCAGATTCCAACAATTAATCGTAGTCAAAATTAATTTTCAAAGCCAATCAATAGAAATACTATCGATAGAAATAGTGTCAATAGAAATAATCTAATTAAAATAAATTTCAGCACTATTTCCAACCCTAAAAAACTACAAATAAGTATAAACCTCCAGTAGTCTACATTCTTAATGCCACTACCCTCGTCAAACCGCATGGCATTGAGAGCCTCAGGTGTGATGTTTTTCAACCACGGCCTGAAACCGTCATCATCATCGAGTCATGGCTCAAATCCCATCAATCTGATGGACTCATTTCTATTGACGGTTAATCTAGCTTTAGGGTGAAGAAAAGAAGTCGTGGAGTATTAATTTATATAAATCTAATATAACAGCTGATGTATCAGAACCTATAACTAAGGATAATATAGATGCACTTGAAACTCTTATTGTCAAGTGCCCCTTTAACAATATTGATTATTTTATTTGTGTGTTATATCATCCACCCAAAGCATCATATTCAGATGCTCGTCTGATAAGTCATACAGATAATACCTATAATTTAATGTTAGATCATAATAATAGGTTCATTTTAGGTGGTGACTTCAATTCATTGTCACATAATAGTCCTATACAAACTGGTCTTCAATCAATTTACTATGGACCAACTCATAAAGGAAATAATCTTGATAGGTTATATGGTATCAATATAGATCCAAACTTATTCAACCCTAATACTTATGTTTTCCATATCAAGACCCACCATCTTGGTGGGAGTGCCTTGCCTCTTAACATAGCTCCTGCTCATAACAATATTACACGTTCAATTCACACCTACCGCCGTCGACATCCCAACCAACATAAGGCATGTCTCGACTACTTATCATCAAGCTCCTTCAATCTAACATATGATAATATCACAGAATCTGTTGATTCTTTCTATACTACAGTTAATAGTATTTTTAACAAGTTTTATCCTCTTAAACAAATAACTATAAAATCATATGATCCTCCATTTGTTAACCCATTTGTTAAATCACTTCTCCGTCAAAAAACTGTCTCATGAGGAAGGGAAAGATACACCAAGCTACATCAATCACTAATCAAATCAGAAATATTAGTATAACTTCTAACAAACTTTCATTAGCTTATAGTAAAAGAGGCAGCAAAGCAATGTGGAACACAGTGAACAAACTACGTGGAAAGATTCCTCCTGCAAACAATTCCTCTTCCAACATTGATGCCGATAAATTCAATAGCTATTTTGCTTCTATATCTAACTCATCCAACTATATTGAACCCACACATAAGCTATCAGCACCACACAATATGAATTATATCACATCTTCCACTGTATATTATATTCTTAATAAAAGTTGCCTTAAAGGAACAGGATCTGATGGTCTCCCAGGCTGGTTTCTCAAACTTATTTCTTCTGCAATCTGTGAGCCCTTGTCGACCATCTACAACAACTGCATCAAGCAGGCATTTTTTCCAGCCCAGTGGAAAAATAGTATTATTCACCCCATTAAAAATATAGATAATCCTACCCAATCCAATCAATATCGCCCCATTTCCATCACCCCTATTCTTCTCGAATACTAGAGAAATGCATAGTCAAAGACCATATCTACCCTTGTTTAACTAACCCCCACATCAAGTCTAGATTTGATGACCAATTTGCCTTCGGGCCAACTGGCTCACCCACTTCAGCCATAATTTATCCCACTTCTGTCATAACCTCTCATTTAACTTCTAACAAATTTGTACGTCTTATTGCTTCAGATTTCTCTAAGGCATTCGACACTCTCAATCATTCTACTCTCATCACTAACATGGCCTCATTACAACTTATTGATAGTATTCATAATTTACTCATTTCACTTTTTAAAAATAGAACACATTAAAAAAAATTTCTCACCAAAACTTCGAAACGTAGAAACGGTTTTACTCGCTGTGGGCTATCAGAAGGTTAGGTACTCTAGGACTGCATCTGTACTTTTATTGAGTTGCCGCTTTTAGCATCTGGGCTCACCCGATCAAACTTTACAGCGGAATAGGCCAATCATTATGCTGCAGGCGCAGAGGTATTGAACAAAAAACAATAAGGTTACGAATAGTCAGTTTAAATTTTTTTAGATTTTATTAGATCAAGTCCAGACATGCGCTGGAACTGTTACAAAAACACGGTGAACCATCAAACTAAAGAAGAAAACATTAAAATATACGAGAACAGAATGTTATCAGTCATAAAAGTCGGCATTGAACTTATAAAAAACGACAAAAAAAAGTTAAGAATAAAGTTTCAAATTAAAAACGATAAACAATGAGTATTATGAGCTTATTGAGTATTGAGAAGACCAGGATTGAATGTTTTGTCTAAGGCATTCGACACTCTCGATCATTCTACTCTCATCACTAACATGGCCTCATTACAACTTATTGATAGTATTCATAACTTATTCATTTCACTTTTTAAAAATAGAACCCATTCTACAAAAGTTCACAGTAAAACTTCTAATGCCTTATCTATTAATTCTAGCGTGGTTCAAGGTTCGGTATTGGGTCCATCATCTTTCATTATTAATGCATCTTCTCCTAAACCTGTACATCCCTCAATAAAATGATCAAGTTTGCTGATGACACTTATCTCGTCATTCCATCATCTAATAGTAATTCCTTGCAATTAGAATTAGACTCTTTATCTGAATAGGCTAAATTAAGTAATCTTTCTATTAATCTCAAAAAATCTTATGAATTAATTATACATAATAATTATAATGCGGCAGGCTTGGCAGAATCCGCTAAGGTGAAGAAGTACAGCAACCTAATCGGGAACTACGTGTTCCAGGCAGTAGCTATAAAGACCGGAGGTTCTATCGGCCTCTCATCCTTGTGTTTCCTTACGGAGCTGGGCCGGCGACTTCGAGAAACAACGGGCGATGCACGCGAGACTGCATGGATTTTCCAGAGGTTATCGGTCGCGGTCTGCAGGGGAAACGCGGCAAGCGTGTTACATGTTCACCAGCGGCAACTATAATTATTTATAATATTATACCGTATAACAAAAAAAACATCATAACAATTTCAATTTATATATCATTTTATCATGTGATGTCTAATTTTTTAGGTTAGAAATGTCTTCAATTAGTAAATAAACTTTTGATTATAATGAAATAACACCCCTTTCTTTTTATCAATCTCTCCAACGAACTTCTTCCCTCACTATCCTGGGAGTCTCATTCACTGAAACTCTCAACATTACACCTTACATTGACAATATTATTACGATTAAAATAATTAGGGCTCATGGACTTCATGGTCCTAAATTATGATATAACGGAACCTCTAACAATATCTCGCATAAAATATGCAGCACCTTCACGGTGTGGATTTGCCAATAATGAACATATAAAACAACTCCAATCTTTACTTAATAAACTTATAAGGATTAACTACCTTCCTCCTAACTATCCTAAAATAAAAGCAATATTTGCATCACTTGATGTGAACGTTTGTTCTCAAGAGTTACCAATAACCCGCACCATGCACTCCATCAGATCTTCCCACCTGCCAAGTCTACATCCCATGATATGCGAAGACGAACGCACAATTACACCAAAACAGTTTAATCTTCGTTCCAAGACAAAACATTCCTTCCTGGTCTTCTCAATACTCAATAAGCTCATAATACTCATTGTTCATCGTTTTTAGTTTGAACCTTTATTCTTAACTTTTTTTTTGTCGTTTTTTGTAAGTTCAAAGCTGACTTTTATGACTGATAACATTCTGTTTTCGTATATTTTGATGTTTTCATCTTTAGTTCGATTCTTCGCCGTGTTTTTGTAACATTTCCAGCGTATGTCTGGACTTGGTCTAATGGAGACTATAAACAAATAGAAGAAACTCCCTTTCAACTCCAATGCAGTTCTGAAAGCTCTTGTGGTGTTTGTCATTTAAAAAAAGGGTGAACGATTGTGAACTGAACATTTTAAATTCTGAATGCTTTATTTTTAATCTTTTTAATCTAGTATAACAAAAAAACTGTAATGAACCTTTTAGTGCCTTGTTCAAAGGCGCTCCAATCAAAAAGGTTTCACTCGCTTTGAGCTACTAAAGGCCTGGACACTCGAAGATGGCACTTGTACTTCTTTTGAGTAGCCGCGTATCAGGTGGAAATATTCAAAAACAGTTGAAAGCCTCTTTGATCGTTCTTTTATTCATCTTTTTGGCTCTTTTGAAGAATTTTTTTGTATAATATTGTTTATATTTCAATCGAAAGGTGGCGCTTTCATGAACGCATAAGCATCCAGAAAGCTTGAAGAGCAGGGAATTGGCGAAACGAAAAATAAGTAAATGAAACCAAAAGGCACACAAGCTTTATACTTCGTTGGAAATATCTAATCAACGCCTTTGTAAAGCGCCTTTTGAACTTTTTCGAAGACGTTCAAAATAAAAATGATTTTTCATCAATTTTTTTAATAATTTTTATTTTGTAGAAATTCATTATTTTCATGAAAATATCACACTTTATTATATTCCTTTTGTTTATATTTTTTCAATTTATTCTTATTACTAATTTTTTTTTCTTTTATAAATAGAAAGGAATCGTATTAATACTTTTGTATTGTATCAACATGCTGGTAATAATACTTTTGTATTGTATCAACATGCTGGTAATAATACTTTTGTATTGTATCAACATGCTGGTAATAATACTTTTGTATTGTATCAACATGCTGGTAATAATACTTTTGTATTGTATCAACATGCTGGTGATAATACTTTTGTATTGTATCAACATGCTGGTAATAATACTTTTGTATTGTATCAACATGCTGGTGATAATACTTTTGTATTGTATCAACATGCTGGTAATAATACTTTTGTATTGTATCAACATGCTGGTAATAATACTTTTGTATTGTATCAACATGCTGGTAATAATTCTTTTGTATTGTATCAACATGCTGGTAATAATACTTTCGTATTGCATCAACATGCTGGTAATAATACTTTTGTATTGTATCAACATGCTGGTAATAATACTTTTGTATTGTATCAACATGCTGGTAATAATACTTTTGTATTGTATCAACATGCTGGTGATAATACTTTTGTATTGTATCAACATGCTGGTAATAATACTTTTGTATTGTATCAACATGCTGGTAATAATACTTTTGTATTGTATCAACATGCTGGTAATAATACTTTTGTATTGTATCAACATGCTGGTAATAATACTTTTGTATTGTATCAACATGCTGGTAATAATACTTTTGTATTGTATCAACATGCTGGTAATAATACTTTTGTATTGTATCAACATGTTGGTAATAATACTTTTGTATTGTATCAACATGCTGGTAATAATACTTTTGTATTGTATCAACATGATGGTAATAATACTTTTGTATTGTATCAACATGCTGGTAATAATACTTTTGTATTGTATCAACATGCTGGTAATAATACTTTTGTATTGTATCAACATGCTGGTAATAATACTTTTGTATTGTATCAACATGTTGGTAATAATACTTTTGTATTGTATCAACATGCTGGTAATAATACTTTTGTATTGTATCAACATGCTGGTAATAATACTTTTGTATTGTATCAACATGCTGGTAATAATACTTTTGTATTGTATCAACATGCTGGTAATAATACTTTTGTATTGTATCAACATGCTGGTGATAATACTTTTGTATTGTATCAACATGCTGGTAATAATACTTTTGTATTGTATCAACATGCTGGTAATAATACTTTTGTATTGTATCAACATGCTGGTAATAATACTTTTGTATTGTATCAACATGCTGGTAATAATACTTTTGTATTGTATCAACATGCTGGTAATAATACTTTTGTATTGTATCAACATGCTGGTAATAATACTTTTGTATTGTATCAACATGCTGGTAATAATACTTTTGTATTGTATCAACATGCTGGTAATAATACTTTTGTATTGTATCAACATGCTGGTAATAATACTTTTGTATTGTATCAACATGCTGGTGATAATTCTTTTGTATTGTATCAACATGCTGGTAATAATACTTTTAACTTAAAATACTTGGAAACTATGCACGTGAATTATAGTTTTTATTTGAAAAAACAATTGTAATATTCGTGGTAGGATTATCAAATCATTTCGAACAACTATCCTAACATATCTTTCCGAAATATGGTCATCACCAGGGTCATTCCACAATGCCGGTGAGTTGCTTTCACGAAGGGCATAACTAATTGGCTGAGTTCTGAGGTGTTATTATTGTACTTCCACTGGAGAGTCTTTGTCGTTTATAACTACCATGGCTGTAATGGAAGCTTGTAACTTGTGGTACTTGTGGGGGTGTGGTTGTGGTGTGGTTGTGGTGTGGTTGTGGTGTGGTTGTGGTGTGGTTGTGGTGTGGTTGTGGTGTGGTTGTGGTGTGGTTGTTGAGATTGTGGTGTGGTTGTGGTGTGGTTGTTGAGATTGTGGTGTGATTGTGGTGTGGTTGTGGTGTGGTTGCGGTGTGGTTGTGGTGTGGTTGTGAAGGGGTTGTGGTGTGGTTGTGGTGTGGTTGTGGTGTGGTTGTGGTGTGGTTGTGAAGGGGTTGTGGTGTGGTTGTGGTGTGGTTGTGGTGTGGTTGTGGTGTGGTTGTGAAGGGGTTGTGGTGTGGTTGTGGTGTGGTTGTGGTGTGGTTGTGGTGTGGTTGTGGTGTGGTTGTTGAGATTGTGGTGTGGTTGTTGAGATTGTGGTGTGGTTGTTGAGATTGTGGTGTGGTTGTGGTGTGGTTGTGAGTGTTGTTGAGATTGTGGTGTGGTTGTGGTGTTGTGACATGGTGTGGTATTGTGGAGTGGTGTGGTGGTGTTGTTGTGGTGTTGTGGAGTGGTGTGGTTGTTGGCGTGGTGGAGTGGTGTGGTGGTGTTGTTGTGGTGTTGTGGAGTGGTGTGGTTGTTGGCGTGGGGGAGTGGTGTGGTGGTGTTGTTGTGGTGTTGTGGAGTGGTGTGGTGTGATTGTTGGTGTGGTGGAGTGATGTGGTTGTTGGCGTGGTGGAGTGGTGTGGTGTAGTTTTTATATAATGAGTGTTTTTGTGTTTTTTTTTTGTTTTAAGAGTTTTTTTTGGGGTGTGTTTTTTGGGGCTTGTTTGAATTGTGAGGATGGTTCTTTAGCAGTGTAGTTGTGCTTTGGCTGTGTGGCTGTTTGAGCTGCAAGGAAACTTGTGATGGTGGTTGTTTGAAGTGGTATTATAGCTTTAAAGCCATGTACATTTTTGAGGTGGCATCACGGGTTGTATTCCAGCTTGAAAGGGTGTTACAACGTTTGGGTGATTTTATAATGTTGAAATAAGCATGTATGTCAGTTTCCTTGCGTAGTGTGGGAGTGTTTCTTGCAAGTTATTTGAAAGTCATCACCGGTAGATTTAAATATCCAGTATTTTGGACTATCTTCTGCACTTATAAGCGACATAAAGTAGCCAAATTGTTTTGGTGTGTGTAAGTGTTGTGTGGTGGTGGGTTGTTTCGTGTGATGTTGTGTGTTATTGGGTTGTGTGACGTTGTGTGGGGTTGTGGTGTGTTGTATTGTGTGGCGCTGCGTTGTTTGTTGTTGTGTTGTGTGTTGTTTTGTGTACTTTTGCGTTTTTTGGTGTTGTGTGGTGTTTTTTATGCGGTGTTGTGTTTTTTGCGATGTGATGTTGTACAAAATGTTCACTTATGCCACACAAGCATAACCTTTAATTTCCCAGTTCCAATCATCGTCTTTTTTCCCAATTCTTTTTATTTTTTCATTTTTTAGTGGCCTATAGAGACTGAAAAGTTAATCAGGGGCGGAAATAATAAAAATGAAAAAAATTGCGAAGTTGAAAAATCTCGTCAACATTTTCTGTTGGAAAAGTTTGAAAAAAAACTCCAAAAATTGAAAGCTATAACATTTTTCGAAGAATTTTTTGGAAAAGGATTAATCAAAGCCATTAGTTATATCTTCCAAAGGTTTCGCACGGATGCTCATAAATTCCGACCTGGGGAAGAATACTCAATTATTCAGTCATTTTTTTACTTTCAAAAATTATTTCATGCTACATAACGTATGAAAAATTAAAAAAAAAAACTCCATGCTTGAAAAGAAAAAGTATTTTTTAAATATTATTAAATATATCTTCCAGAGGCACATGAATGCTCAAACAAATTGGTGATGTTTTTGTTGAAAAGCACGTATGAATGGAGGGAGTGGTGGAGAAAGAAGATGTGTGAGTGATGAGATGGAACAGATTATGTCGTGAACAAATCGTTTGCTTTCATTAAAAATGATCTGTGATTAATTTTTCTCATTTTCCAGATGTTTTATTCTTTTTTCGTTCAATTCAACGCTAACTGAATAATTCGATGTTTTAGATAAATTTTAGCTTAAAATGAAATAATCTGATTAGCTTAAAAACCTATCTACAGCATTACAATACAATACAATATCTACAGCATTACAATAAAATACAATACAAAAACGAATATTATCATAGTGGCATTAACCCCGTAGAGTTTCGAGCCCTAAACAGGGATCCCTTCGAAACTTAATTAAACAAAAAAACGTTTTTTGCGCTTTTAACGTTCAAACTAAAAGTACCTCAACGTGGTCGAAATGTTGATGTTGATGTTGATGTTGATGTTGATGTTGATGTTGATGTTTTTAAATTCGTTTGGTGCAGTTTAAGTGTATATAATGCGATTTGGAATATTTTGAATTAACTTGAAACACAAGCATTTTCTGTAAATGAAATGCAATTGAGTTTTTTAATTGAAAGTAGCTTTTCGAGTATATTTCATGCAGTTAAAAAATTCAAGTGGTCATGACTTTCACTGTGGCTACAATGAGAGACTCTTGAGACGAAGGTGCTTTGAGGAGGGTTTCTCGTGGGCTGGAGAAGAGGACGTTGTAATGGTTGTTTTCCAAAAGGGTTCTTGAAGTAGTCAAAATAGTTTCTTTTCAAGTTTTAATTTTTTTTAAATTTAATTTTTCATCTTTTTCAATTTAATTTCAAGTTTAATTACTTTTTTTAATCATCATATTACACTTCAGTTTTCTTTTCAAGCTTAAATTTCAGTTTTCAACCTTGGAAATATTCTTTTTCGTTAATTATTGTCAATTTATTTATGTGAAAATTTTGAAAAAAAGAATAAAAATTTGTTCAAAAGTCAGAAACAATTAATATTTTTGAAAAAAAAATTAACCTTGAAATTGCTTTTGTGAAATATTATTTGAGAAAACACCTGTTGCCACGACAACGCCTTAGCAACTCCGTAATGGCCTGGCATCCCCACAACCTTTCTACGCGAGTTTTTTTCAATTATTTTTGAGAAAGAAAAAAGACAGAAAAAGCGAGGGATTAATAAAAACTTTATCCAGAAAATAATTGAAAATTTTTTAACGACTTTTAAACATTGAAAGTCTTTCCGAAAATGTATTTAAATACCATTGTAGGTGAGAATATCCAGGTTGTCTTTGATATAAGATATCTCCATAGGAAAGATATGTTGATATAAAGAATGTTTTGATATGGAAATGGTTTGATATAAAAATGTTTTGATAAAAGAATAAAAAAGGTTTTGATGTGAAAAAGGTCTTTTGATGTAGAAAATATATATTTTATTGATTGATAGTCTCTGACAGAAATTCTATTTTGATTAAAAAAAGTCCCATCAAACAAATGTTTTTTTTTGTATAAACACTAAACTCATAAAAACAGTTTCATATCTATTTAATAAGCATTTTTTTCAAGCAACATCATCATCATTTTCATCATCCAAAAAATCTTTATTCTTCTGATTTCGTTTTTTTTAACCTTTATTGTTTTCCAAAGTAAATAATTATTTTTATTTTCTTGTAAACATATTTTTTTTAAATTGAATTTTTTTTAAATTAATTTTTTCTTATACTTCTTTATTTAGTTTTTTTTTCTGCCATGCACCTCACCTGTCTGTTCCCATCCTCTTTAGCTTCATCCATTATTTCAGTTGTCTTTTTTTTTATTTTTATTTTTTTGCGGTGAATAATTGAATTCATTCGATAAATTAAGTTTTATTTCCAGAACCTCTCATTGATAATCTGGAAGGAGTTTTTGTACACAATTTCGACATTTATTCAATCAAAAAAAATTAACTTTTTTGATTTTTATTTTTCAAATCGATAACTTTTTTGAAAATTGTTCAAAAAAATTATTACTCAATATAAAATAATTTTAAACATTACAAAACAAAAAAAATGAAACTACGCAACAAAAAATCTTTTTTTTAATGTTAAGCTTTAAACAAAATATTATGCAGCATTGAATACCAACTAAAAAATATAAATAAACACGGATTTGAACAAAAACAACACAAAAAAACAATAAATGGATGAAAAAATAAAAAAACATTAATGAACAAACAAAAAAAAAACAAAAAAAGACAAATACATCAACGAAAAAAGACAAATAAATCAACAAAAAACCAACAAACAATGACAAAAAACAATTGAATAAAGACGAACAAAAGGCACAAGAAAAGCTGTCGATCGCAGGTCATTCAGCTTCTGTTTTATGGTATATTGTTATTATTGTAATTACAACACAATACAATATCTACAGCATTACAATACAATACAAAATCTACAACATTACAATACAATACAAAATCTACAACATTACAATACAATACAAAATCTACAACATTACAATACAATACAAAATCTACAACATTACAATACAATACAAAATCTACAACATTACAATACAATACAAAATCTACAGCATTACAATACAATACAATATCTACAGCATTACAATACAATACAAAATCTACAGCATTACAATACAATACAAAATCTACAACATTACAATACAATACAAAATCTACAACATTACAATACAATACAAAATCTACAGTATTACAATACAATACAAAATCTACATTACAATACAATACAATACAAAAACGAATATTATTATAGTGTCATTAACCCCGTAGAGTTTCGAGGCCACGTAATTGTCACTACTATTGACATTTTATTTATTGAATTTTTATTGTTTTTTATTCTAATATTTTGGTATGCTTTAGAATAAAGTATGGAATATATTGAAATGCTGTTGAATGTTGCGGTATGTTGTAGGATGATGTAAAATGTTGCGGTATGTTGTAGGATGATGTAAAATGTTGCGGTATGTTGTAGGATGATGTAAAATGTTGCGGTATGTTGTAGGATGATGTAAAATGTTGCGGTATGTTGTAGGATGAGGTAAAATGTTGCGGTATGTTGTAGGATGGTGTAAAATGTTGCGGTATGTTGTAGAATGGTGTAAAATGTTGCGGTATGTTGTAGAATGGTGTAAAATGTTGCGGTATGTTGTAGGATGATGTAAAATGTTGCGAAATGTTGTAGGATGAGGTAAAATGTTGCGGTATGTTGTAGAATGGTGTAAAATGTTGCGGTATGTTGTAGAATGGTGTAAAATGTTGCGGTATGTTGTAGGATGATGTAAAATGTTGCGGTATGTTGTAGAATGGTGTAAAATGTTGCGGTATGTTGTAGAATGGTGTAAAATGTTGCGGTATGTTGTAGAATGATGTAAAATTTTTCTTTGTTTGTTTGTTTTGTTCTTTGCATCATTTAATTTTTATTAAAGTCGATTTTTATTATATATATATATATATACATATATATTCATATATATATGAATACATACATTTTCTCTCTATTTGTATATATTTGAAAAATATGCTTTCTTATATATATGAGCAGCTGGGCATTCGCTTGAAAGGATTTAATTTGAGAAGTTGATGGTTTTGGGTGATGGGTGCCCAGATAGGCAAGATTGCGAACAAGAGGGCTTCAGTCAAAACACCCTTGAAAACATTTTCAACTTAATTTAATTATCATCAAACAATTTTGACTCTATCTTAGATACGCAAAAAAAAGGTTTTAGCAAAAATATTTTAGTTTTTTTGAAAAATATTTTGGAAATTTATTTGTTAACGAAGCATTTAGACTCCATCATTTGATGAGAGATGAGAATAACAAAAGGCAAAATATGAAATGAAAGATACTCAGAAACTTTTCAAAAATCTTATGAAAAAAGAAGAAAATGTCACAAAACTAACATATTGAAATAAAAAAATTAAAAAAAATACATAAAATTAAAGAGAAAAAAAATTATTTCGAGAAGTCACTAGCTGTGAAGATGGTGGTGATGGTTTTTTTGGCCTAAAAAATCGAAATGAAAAAAAAAACTGAAATCAGCAATAAGTGAATGTTGAAAGAATTGGCAAATGCCTGTTACACGAAATCAAAAAAAAAAAAGAGGAAGAAGAAGAAGAAGAAGAAGAAGAAAAAAAAGAAGAAGAAGGAGAAGAAGAAGAAGAAGAAGAAGAAGAAAAAAAAGAAGAAGAAGAAGAATATTATTAAAAAATATTAAATTATTATTAGAGCTATTATTTAATTTATAATTTTTGATGCTCATCAATTTGGCTCATTAAAGAGCTTTTATAGTCAATGGCTTTCTCTTAGCTTTCTTCTAATACTATATATTTCTTATAATCATACAGTCCTCACTTTAACTTCGTTCCTTTTGTAATTTTTCAAATAATTATTTAAATTTTTACTTGAGATTTATTTTAACATCACAGTTTATGTTAACTTGAAAATTTTCTTTTTGTTCACTTATTCGCCATGCTTTGTACCATCTTCAGTGTCAGCCTAAAATTGATTGAATAAAGTGTGTGAAAAAAAACTTTATTCAAATTTATTCAAATTAATAATGAAAATCTTGAAGTAAAAAATATGCAATGGATTTGTAATTACTTTAAAACCTGAGAAACGCTTTTGTCCACTGCTGGGTCATAGGTAAAGTTATTTTAGTTGCTGTTTTTGAACTCATAAAAGGCTCGATTTAATTGAAATTAAATATATGCAAATGATTTTTCAAAAACTGGTTTCAAATTACTAAAAAAAAGAACGTTTATCAACTGATAAGACGGCCAACTAGCCATGCGCGGTGATCGGCGTCTTGATAAAAAATTTAAATGAACGAACGAAAAGTGAAGTTAACAAATACTTTAAACTTTTTTAATTAATTAATTTTTCAAAATTCAAATATATGATCAATTTTGTTCATTGATGAATTAATGAATCATTTATTTGATATTTTAATTAAAAAAATATATAAAACGTTATTTAATATTCAGGATTGAATGACGTCAGAATAACGTAAATCCTACGAACGTATTTCATTTCGTTTCAATTTCTCGACTTGATCGGTTATATTGAAAATGAGTTTCTCAGGTTATCTTAAATGGTTTATCGATGGTATCTTTTGTAGAGCGTCTGATGTCAGTAACACAGACGACGAAATAATCATCTACCATTCTGAACACCATTCGTCTTCCCAACCCAACCTCAATAATTCCAACCTCCATGCTCCCCCGCATGTCGTTATCCCCCAACCTTCACTTTCACGGGACTCCACGTTGCAGCCAACAACACCCGTAGAAATTTCTTTGGCATCCTTCTCCCAACCCATTGTCCCCCCCCAACAACCCACTGTCTTCCCCTTCCAAACCATCCCCTTGAACACCACCCCCTTCCAAACCACCCCCTTGAACACCACCCCTTTCCAGCCCACCCCTTTGAACACCCCCCCCTTCCAAACCACCCCCTTGAACACCACTCCCTTCCAAACCACCCCTTTGAACACCCCCCCCTTCCAAACCACCCCCTTGGACACCCCCCTTTTCCAGCCCACCTCTTTGAACACCCCCCCCTTTCAGCCCACCCCCTTGGACACCCCCATTTTCCAGCCCAACCTCCCATTCCAGCCCACCCCACCCTTCCAGCCTACCCCCCCCTTCCAACCCACCCCCTTGGACACCCCCCCCTTGGATTTCATCCCCTTGAAAACCTTCCCCTTCCAGCGCACCCCCTTGGACACCACACCCACCATCCCTGCCCCAGACACAGTGATAGACATATTTCCATCACCCCTTGAACTACCGGAGGAAATGGCTGTTCCACGCAGCTCATTCCTGAGTAGGGCATCCAACTGGATAGCACAGACCCTAGCTCCAGACCCGGTAGAGGCACCACCCAGTCAACCACCAGTCACCACCCCCCCCAAGAGGAACGTACCCTTATACAATAACGACCTCTTGGATTGTGCCGCCAATTGGCCTGACCCAGCCCCACAACCAGTCAGGACTTGGCATCACCCATCCCTTCAATTCCCAGTACAACCAGTTCCTCCGAGACCACCCTTCGTTGAAACTGGTCCCCTTTGGGAAGAATCATCAACACTGGCGGATCTGGCGGAAGAAACAGCTCTAGCACCACTTCAACAGCTGCCTGACACCATCCAGGAAAGGGCAAGCAAGAGTGAGGAGTCAACACCCCACCCAGACAGCATGGAAAAAGAAGATCCACAGGAGTCAGACAGGTCAGAGCACTCAGTGAAGCGTCGAGTGGGCTCTGACCCTCCGAGGCTGCCACTCTTCCACAACACCCTCTTGAGCAGGGCCTCCAAGTCACTAGCCTCTGCCATTGCTCCTGAAGTAACGGAGACCTCCACTTCATCAACACCAATGCCGCCACCACCACCGCCACCACCCAGTCAACCACCAGTCACCACCCCCCCCAAGAGGAACGTACCCTTATACAATAACGCCCTCTTGGATTGTGCCGCCAATTGGCCTGACCCAGCCCCACAACCAGTCAGGACTTGGCAACACTCATCACTCCAGTTCCCAGTACAACTAGTTCTTCCTGAACCGAATGCACCACCCTCTCCCCATGCCACTGCATCCAACTGGGAAGAGTCGAAACCAGTGGAGAAGGAAACTCCACCATCACCACCATCACCACCATCATCATCACCACCATCACCACCACCATCATCACCACCATCACCACCACCATCACCACCACCATCACCACCACCATCATCATCACCATCATCACCAACCCTATCACCACTAAGATCCTTCCAACATCCACCACGGTTGCTTCCTCCAGAGCCAGTTTTTCTGTCTTCACAAGCATATGCGTCAGCTTCCACACAGCAGCCGTGGTATCGTAGCACCGTCTTGGACTCGACAACTCACTGGTCCGACTCAGCACCACAAAGAGTCAGGAGCCACCCACACGCGCCCTTTGAAGAGGTGGTTCAAAGGGGACCTCCGGAGCCAATCTTGTTGTCCTCTCAAGTACTCATCCCAACCACTCCGGAGAAGGCAGCTGTACCACTGAAGGAAGGCACACTCTGGAACAAGGCGTATGACTGGATCGCCGCTGCCCTCACCCCAGACCCGCCAAAGAAAGTACCTGTTACATCCTTCAGAGAGCCAATGAGGTTCAAAGCTCCCTATGTGCCCAGCACCTTCTTTGGCAAGGCGTGTCATTGGTTGGCTCAGACACTGGCGCCAGACCCAGTGGAAGCAGACTTCCGCTATGAACAACCAAGACAGCTGGTCCCTACTTTTCCACAACAGTACAAGTACTTCCCGTACTACAGTCCCCTGCATCAACATGGAAACGAGCTGCCACAAGAGCAAGAACAGCTGCTTCAACAATTTGAAACAAGACAACAAGGGGCTCTTCAGCAGCAACAACAACAGCAGCAAGAACAACAGCTGCAAGAACAACAGCTGCAAGAACAACAGCTGCAAGAACAACAGCAGCAAGAACAACAGCAGCAAGAACAACAGCTGCAAGAACAACAGCTGCAAGAACAACAGCAGCAAGAACAACAGCAGCAAGAACAACAGCAGCAAGAACAACAGCTGCAACAACAACTGCTGCAACAACAACAGCAGCAACGACAACAGCTGCAACAACAACAGCAGCAACAACACCTGCTGCAACAACAACAACAGCAACAACCTCAACAGCAGCAACAGCAGCCGGATTTCCAACAAAAACAGCAGAAGCAACGGCAACAACGCAAGTGGAAGCCGCGTCAGCAAAAGTTGCGTAAACAACAAAAAAGAAGAATGGAAGGAAGGCAGAGACAGGAAGAGAGGCGACAAGAGCACCAACAACGCACCGAAGAGCTTCGCACTCTGGAACGAAAGACGAAGAAGTTCCTTATGGATGGAGCCCAGTACTACCACCAGCTGGCCATCAAGCTATGGAACGAGGCGGAGAAGATTACCAGCGAAGGCTTCGAAGGAAGCAGTTGGAAGGAGGGTGAGATGCAGTCGAGGAGTAGTGAGTTATGCTTGAAGGAGAAAGCGTGTGAGGAGACGATGGAGGGAGAAAGAGGAGAATGGACGGAAGACCCGTCGATGGTAGTGAGTATGGAGTGCGTTTGAAGGAGGAGAGGTCGAGTCTGGTGAAGGAGGTGCTGGATGGAGGAGAGAGGCTGGAATGTGGAAAAGAGAGAAGGAGGAAGAAGGTGAAGAGGAAAAGTCGTGATGGTGTGAAGAAGAAGAGAAGGCAGAAGAAGAGAGGGTGAAAAGGGTTTCATCGCCTGCCAGTTCACTCATGGACAGGGCATCCAACTGGATAGCGCAGACTCTAGCTCCAGATCCGGTAGAGGCACCACCCAGTCAACCACCAGTCACCACCCCCCCCAAGAGGAACGTACCCTTATACAATAACGACCTCTTGGATTGTGCCGCCAATTGGCCTGACCCAGCCCCACAACCAGTCAGGACTTGGCATCACCCATCACTACAGCTCCCAGTGCAACTAGTTCCAATGTATCCAGCACCTTCTTGGACAAGGCGTGTCATTGATTGGTTCAGATACTGGCGCCAGACCCAGTGGAAACAGACCTTCCCCACAGACAACCAATACAGCTTGTCACAACAGCAGCAACAACAACAGCTGCAACAACAACAGCTGCAACAACAACAGCTGCAACAACAGCAGCTGCAACAACAACAGCAGCAACAACAGCAGCAGCAGCATAAACAACAACAGCAAAAACAACAACAGCAGCAGCAACAACAGCAGCAACAACAACAGCAGCAAGAAAAACAGCAGAAAAAACAGCAGCAGCAACAACAACAGCTGCAACAACAACTGCAGCAACTACAACAGCTGCATCAACAATAGCTGCAACAAAAACAGCTGCAACAACAACAGCAGCAACAACAACAACAGCAACAACAACAATAGCAGCAACAAAAACAGCAGCAACAAGAACAGCAGCAAGAACATCAGTAGCAACAACAACAGCTGCAACAACAACAGCAGCAACAACAACAGCTGCAACAACAACAGCTGCAACAACAACAGCTGCAACAACAACAGCTGCAACAACAGCAGCTGCAAAAACAACAGCAGCAACAACAACAGCAGCAGCATAAACAACAACAGCAAAAACAACAACAGCAGCAACAACAACAGCAGCAACAACAACAGCTGCGACAACAAGAGCTGCAACAACGACAGCTGCAAAAATAACAACTGCGAAAACAACAGCTGAAGCAATGAGAGCTGCAACAAAAACAGCTGCAACAACAACAGCAGCAACAACAACAACAGCAACAACAACAGCAGCAACAAGAACAGCAGCAACAAGAACAGCAGCAAGAACATCAGCAGCAACAACAACAGCAGCAACAACAACAGCAGCAACAACAACAGCTGCGACAACAAGAGCTGCAACAACGACAGCTGCAAAAATAACAACTGCGAAAACAACAGCTGAAGCAATGAGAACTGCAACAAAAACAGCTGCAACAACAACAGCTGCAACAACAACAACAGCAACAACAACAGCAGCAACAACAACAGCAGCAACAAGAACAGCAGCAACAAGAACAGCAGCAAGAACATCAGCAGCAACAACAACAGCTGCAACAACAACAGCAGCAACAACAACAGCTGCAACAACAAGAGCTGAAGCAATGAGAACTGCAACAAAAACAGCTGCAACAACAACAGCAGCAGCAACAACAACTGCGACAACAACAGCAGCAACAACAACAGCAGAAACAACAACAGGAGCAACAACAAAAACTGTAACAACAACAGCTGCAGCAACAAAAGCTGCAACAACAACAGCTGCGACAACAGCAGCTGCAACAACAACAGCAGCAACAATAAAAGCAGCAACAACAACAGCTGCAACAACAACAACAGCAACAAAAACAGCAGAAACAACAACAGGAGCAACAACAATAGCTGCAACAACAATAGCTGCGACAACGAAAGCTGCAAAACAAGAGCTGCAACAACAACAGCTGCAACAACTATAGCTGCAACAACAGGAACTGCAACAACAAGAGCTGCAACAACAGAAGCTGCAACAACAGCAGCAGCAACAACAGCAGCAACAGCAACAGCAGCAAGAAAAACAGCAGAAAAAACAGCAGCAGCAACAACAACAGCTGCAACAACTGCAGCAACTACAACAGCTGCATCAACAATAGCTGCAACAAAAACAGCTGCAACAACAACAGCAGCAACAACAACAACAGCAACAACAACAATAGCAGCAACAAGAACAGCAGCAACAAGAACAGCAGCAAGAACATCAGCAGCAACAACAACAGCTGCAACAACAACAGCAGCAACAACAACAGCTGCAACAACAAGAGCTGAAACAACAAGAGCTGAAACAACAAGAGCTGCAACAACGGCTGCAAAAACAACAGCAGCAGCAACAACAACTGCGACAACAACAGCAGCAACAACAACAGCAGAAACAACAACAGGAGCAACAACAAAAGCTGTAACAACAACAGCTGCAGCAACAACAGCTGCAACAACAAGAGCTGCGACAACAGCAGCTGCAACAACAACAGCAGCAACAATAAAAGCAGCAACAACAACAGCTGCAACAACAACAACAGCAACAACAACAGCAGAAACAACAACAGGAGCAACAACAATAGCTGCAACAACGAAAGCTGCAAAAACAAGAGCTGCAACAACAACAGCTGCAACAACTATAGCTGCAACAACAGGAACTGCAAAAACAAAAGCTGCAACAACAACAGCTGCAACAACTATAGCTGCAACAACAGGAACTGCAACAACAAGAGTTGCAACAACAGAAGCTGCAACAACAGCAGCAGCAACAACAGCAGCAACAACAACAGCAGCAAGAAAAACAGCAGAAACAACAGCAGCAGCAACAACAACAGCTGCAACAACAACTGCAGCAACTACAACAGCTGCATCAACAATAGCTGCAACAAAAACAGCTGCAACAACAACAGCAGCAACAACAACAATAGCAGCAACAAGAACAGCAGCAACAAGAACAGCAGCAAGAACATCAGCAGCAACAACAACAGCTGCAACAACAACAGCAGCAACAACAACAGCTGCAACAACAACAGCTGCAACAACAACAGCTGCAACAACAACAGCTGCAACAACAGCAGCTGCAACAACAACAGCAGCAACAACAACAGCAGCAACAACAACAGCTGCGACAACAAGAGCTGCAACAACGACAGCTGCAAAAATAACAACTGCGAAAACAACAGCTGAAGCAATGAGAGCTGCAACAAAAACAGCTGCAACAACAACAGCAGCAACAACAACAACAGCAACAACAACAGCAGCAACAAGAACAGCAGCAACAAGAACAGCAGCAACAACAACAGCAGCAACAACAACAGCTGCGACAACAAAAGCTGCAACAACGACAGCTGCAAAAATAACAACTGCGAAAACAAAAGCTGAAGCAATGAGAACTGCAACAAAAACAGCTGCAACAACAACAGCAGCAACAACAACAACAGCAACAACAACAGCAGCTACAAGAACAGCAGCAACAAGAACAGCAGCAAGAACATCAGCAGCAACAACAACAGCTGCAACAACAACAGCAGCAACAACAACAGCTGCAACAACAAGAGCTGAAACAACAAGAGCTGCAACAAGAGCTGCAAAAACAACAGCAGCAGCAACAACAACTGCGACAACAACAGCAGCAACAACAACAGCAGAAACAACAACAGGAGCAACAACAAAAGCTGTAACAACAACAGCTGCAGCAACAAAAGCTGCAACAACAACAGCTGCGACAACAGCAGCTGCAACAACAACAGCAGCAACAATAAAAGCAGCAACAACAACAGCTGCAACAACAACAACAGCAACAACAACAGCAGAAACAACAACAGGAGCAACAACAATAGCTGCAACAACGAAAGCTGCAAAAACAAGAGCTGCAACAACAACAGCTGCAACAACTATAGCTGCAACAACAGGAACTGCAACAACAAGAGCTGCAACAACAGACGCTGCAACAACAGCAGCAGCAACAACAGCAGCAACAACAACAGCAGCAAGAAAAACAGCAGAAAAAACAGCAGCAGCAACAACAACAGCTGCAACAACAACTGCAGCAACTACAACAGCTGCATCAACAATAGCTGCAACAAAAACAGCTGCAACAACAACAGCAGCAACAACAACAATAGCAGCAACAAGAACAGCAGCAACAAGAACAGCAGCAAGAACATCAGCAGCAACAACAACAGCTGCAACAACAACAGCAGCAACAACAACAGCTGCAACAACAACAGCTGCAACAACAACAGCTGCAACAACAACAGCAGCAACAACAACAACAGCAACAACAACAATAGCAGCAACAAGAACAGCAGCAACAAGAACAGCAGCAAGAACATCAGCAGCAACAACAACAGCTGCAACAACAACAGCAGCAACAACAACAGCTGCAACAACAAGAGCTGAAACATTAAGAGCTGAAACAACAAGAGCTGCAACAACGGCTGCAAAAACAACAGCAGCAGCAACAACAACTGCGACAACAACAGCAGCAACAACAACAGCAGAAACAACAACAGGAGCAACAACAAAAGCTGTAACAACAACAGCTGCAGCAACAACAGCTGCAACAACAAGAGCTGCGACAACAGCAGCTGCAACAACAACAGCAGCAACAATAAAAGCAGCAACAACAACAGCTGCAACAACAACAACAGCAACAACAACAGCAGAAACAACAACAGGAGCAACAACAATAGCTGCAACAACGAAAACTGCAAAAACAAGAGCTGCAACAACAACAGCTGCAACAACTATAGCTGCAACAACAGGAACTGCAACAACAAGAGTTGCAACAACAGAAGCTGCAACAACAACAGCAGCAACAACAGCAGCAAGAACAACAGCAGCAAGAACAACAGCAAAAAAACAGCAGCAGCAACAACAACAGCTGCAACAACAATTGCAGCAACTACAACAGCTGCAAAAACAATAGCTGCAACAACAAAAGCAGCAAGAAAACAGCTGCAACAACAACAACAAAAAAAGTTGCGAAAACAACAGAAACAACAACAGTTGCAGCAAAAGTAGCTGCAACAACAAGAACTGCAACAACAAGAGTTGCAACAACGAAAGCTGCAACAACAAGAGCTGCAACAACAGCAGCAACAACAACTGCGACAAAAGCAGCAGCAACAAAAGCAGCGAGAATAATAGCCGCAACCACAACAGCTGCAACAATAACAGCTGCAGCAACAAGAGCTGCAACAACAAAAGCTGCAACAACAGCAGCTGCAACAATAACAGCAGAAACAACAACAACAGCAAAAACAACAGCGGCAAAAACAACAGCGGCAAAAACAACAGCAGCTGCAACAAGAGCTGCAACAAGAGCTGCAACAACAGCAGCTGCAACAACAACAGCAGAAACAACAACAACAACAAAAACAACAGCGGCAAAAACAACAGCAGCTGCAACAACAGCTGCAACAACAACAGAAGCAACTACAACAGCTGCAACAACATTAGCTGCAACAACAACACTTGCAACAACGACAGCTGCAACAACAACAGCTGCAACAACGAAAGCAGCAACAACAACAGCAGCAACAACAACAGCAGCAACAAAAAAAGCAGCAAGAACAACAGCAGCAAGAACAGCAGCAAGAACAACAGTTGCAACAACAACAGAAGCAACTACAACAGCTGCAACAACATTAGCTGCAACAACAACACTTGCAACAACGACAGCGGCAACAACAACAGCTGCAACAACAAGAGCTGCAACAACAAGAGCTGCAACAACAAAAGCAGCAAAAAAAAACAGCTGTATTAACAGCAACAACTATAGCAGCCGTAACAACAACAACAACAACAACAGCAACAACAACAACAACAACAAAATTTGCATAAATGACAGAAACAACAACAGTTGCAACAACAATAGCTGCAACAACAAGAACTGCAACAACAAGAGCTGCACCAACAACAGCAGCAACAACAACAACTGTGACACAACAGCAGCAACAAAAACCGCAGCAACAATAAAAGCAGCAAAAACAACAGCTGCAACAACAAAAGCAGCAACAACCACAGCAGAAACAACAACAGAAGCAACATGAGTAGCTGCAACAACAACAGATGCAGCAAGAAAAACTGCTGCAACAACAGCAGCAACAACAACAGCTGCAACAACAGCTGCAACAACAGCTGCAACAACAACAACAGAAACTACAACAGGAGCAACAACAACAGCTGCAACAACTATAGTTGCGACAACAAGAGGTGCAACAACAAGAACTTCAACAACAAGAGCTGCAACAACAAAAGCTGCGACAACAACAACAACAACAGCAGCAACAACAAGAGCTGCAGCAAGGACAACAGCAGCAAGAACAACAGCAGCAACAACAACAGCTGCAACAACAACAACAGCAACTACAACAGCTGCAACAACAACAGCTGCAACAACTATAGCTGCAACAACAAGAACTGCAACAACAAGAACTGCAAAAACAAAAGCTGCAACAACAACAGCAGCAAAAAAAACTGCGACAACAGCTGCAGCAACAGCAACAGCTGCCACAAAAACAGCAGGAACAACAACAAGAGCTATAGCAACAGCAGAAACAACAACAGGAGCAACAACAATAGCCGCAACAACAACAGCTGCATCAACAAAACCTGCGACAACATGAGCTGCTACAAAAACAGCTGCGACAATAACAGCTGCGACGACAACAACATCAACAACAGCGGCAACAACAACAACTGCAAAAAAAAAATGCTGCAAAAACAACAGCTGCAACCATAGCAGCTACAACAACAGCGGCAACAACAACAGCAGACATAACAACAGGAGCAACAACAGCTGCGACAACAACAGTAGCAACAACAATAACAGCACCAAAAAAAAGCATGCAATATCAGTAACTGCAACAACAACAACAGCAACAACAACAGCAGCAACAACAACAGCAGCACCAACAGCTGCAGCAACAATAGCTGCAGCAACAATAGCATCTGCAACAAAGCTGCAACAACAAAGCTGTCTCAACAAGAGCTGCAACAAATACAGCTGCAACAACAAAAACTGCAACAAAAAGAGCTGCAACAACCATAGCAACAGCAAAAACATCTGCGATAAACAACAGCAACAACAATAGCTGCAACAACAACAGCAGCAACAACATCAGCAGCAACAAAAACAGCAACAACAACTACACTAACAAAAACAACAGCAACAACAACAACAACAGCAGCAACAACAACAGCAGCAACAACAGCTGCAGCACCAACATGTGCAATAACAACAGCTGCAAAAACAAAAGCCGCAACAACAATAGCTGCAACAACAACAGCTGCAAAAACAACAGCAGGAACAAATACAGCTGCAACAACAACAGCAGCAACAACAACACTTGCAACAACAACACCAACAACAACAACAACAGCAGCAACAACAACACCAGCAACAGCAACACCTGCAACAACAACAGCAGCAACAACAACAGCAACAAAATCAACAGCTGCAACAACAACAGCTGCAACAACAACAGCTGCAGCAACAACATCAGCAACAACAACAGCTGCAACAACAACAGCTGCAACAATAACAGCAGCAACAACAACAGCAGCAACAACTACAGCTGCAACAACAACAGCAGCAAGAACAACAGCAGCAACAACAACAGCTGCAACAACAACAACAGCAACAACAACAATAACAACAACAACAACAGCAGCAACAACAACAGCAGCAACAACAACACCTGCAACAACAACAGCAGCAACAAAAACACCAACAACAACAACAGCAGTAAAAACAACAGCAGCAACAACAACACCTGCAGCAACAACAGCAGCAACAACAACAGCAATAACAACAACACCTGCAACAACAACAGCAGCAACAACAACACCAACAACAATAACAGCAGCAACAACAACAGCAACAACATCAACAGCTGCAACAACAACAGCAGCAACAACAACACTAACAACAACAACAGCAGCAGCAACAACAACAGCAGCAACAACAACACCTGCAACAACAACAGCAGCAACAACAACAGCAACAACATCAACAGCTGCAACAACAACAGCAGCAAACATCCGGAGGTTAGTTGTTATTGTTCAATTCGAAGATAAAAGAGTAATTGAGATCTACTTATTCTCGTTCTATAGGACACCTTCCAATGGTACTTGAGCTAAATCTGCACTTTCCTACTGTGTTTCCTTCTATGGAACTCTCTTCCCCCCAATCTCACCTCTATTACTTCTCTACTTTCATTTCGTGAAGCCCTTAAAACTTTTTTGTTCAAACAGTTCGTAGCAGAGCGCTTTTGAACTGTGTGGCATCACCGCTATATAAATTATTCTATAAGATCAGATAAGATTATCATACTAAAAGCTTTCGGCCTTATATACCGGTTTTAGCAGTCGTCTGCTTTCGATTAATTATGAGGCGTTCAACTTTTTTTACAAATTTTCGAATTAACGTATTTTGTTATTGACAAGCGTTATTTTATTTTTTAAATTAAGTTTTTTTAAATGATTTTAATTCTATTTAATTTATTATTGTTTGTGCATTTTGACCGCTAAACACCCATCAGGAAAAAGATAGACGTCTTGTCGTGAAAGACGTCTCCATTTTGTATTGTATTGTATTTTGTTGTGTTGTGTTGTTTCACCCAAGCGCCCATCCAATCATGAATGTTTGTGTGTGTGTGTGTGTGTGTGTGTGTGTGTGTGTGTGTGTGTGTGTGTGTGTGTGTGTGTGTGTGTGTGTGTGTGTGTGTGTGTGTGTGTGTGTGTGTGTGTGTGTGTGTGTGTGTGTGTGTGTGTGTGTGTGTGTGTGTGTGTGTGTGTGTGTGTGTGTGTGTGTGTGTGTGTGTGTGTGTGTGTGTGTGTGTGTGTGTGTGTGTGTGTGTGTGTGTGTGTGTGTGTGTGTGTGTGTGTGTGTGTGTGTGTGTGTGAAGTTCCGCATGCAGAGAATGTATGTGGGTTGTTGTGTTTGTATGTTGTGTATGTCCGTGTAGTTTTATAAGTTCTACTCCAAACCCGCCCACCCGCGCAAACCCGCCCACCCGCGCAAACCCGCCCACCCACGCAAACCAGCCCAACCATCCAAACCCTCCCACGCGCCCAAACCCGGCCAAATCCGGCCAAATCCGGCCAAACCCGCCCAAACACGGCCAAATCCGCCCAAATTTGCCCAAACCCGGCCAAACCCGGCCAAACCCGGCCAAACCCGCCCAAACTCGCCCAAACTCGTTCAAACTCGCTCAAACCCGGCCAAACCTGGCCAAACCCGCCCAAACCCGGCCAAACCCGCCCAAACCCGGCCAAACCCGCATAAACTCGCCCAAACCCGGCCAAACCCAGCCAAACTTGCCCAAACCCGCCCAACCACCCAAACCTTCCCACCCGCCCAAACCCGGCCAAACCCAGCATAACCCGCCCAAGCCCGGCCAAACTTGCCTAAACCCGCCCAAACCTGGCCTAATCCGGCCAAACCAGCCCAAGCCCGCCCAAACCCGCCCAAACCCGCCCAAACACGCCCAAACCCGCCCAAACCCGCCCAAACCCGCCCAAACCCGCCCAAACCTGCCCAAACCCGCCCAAACCCGCCCAAACCCGCCCAAACCCGCCCAAACCCGCCTAAACCCGCCCATATCAGCCCAAACCTGGCCTAATCCGGCCAAACCAGCCCAAGCCCGCCCAAACCCGCCCAAACCCGCCCAAACACGCCCAAACCCGCCCAAACCCGCCCAAACCCGCCCAAACCCGCCCAAACCCGCCCAAACCCGCCCAAACCCGCCCAAACCCACCCAAACCCAGCCAAACTTGCCCAAACCCGCCCAACCACCCAAACCTTCCCACCCGCCCAAACCCGCCCAAACCCGCCCAAACCCGCCTAAACCCGCCCATATCAGCCCAAACCTGGCCTAACTCGGCCAAACCAGCCCAAACCCGCCCAAACCCGGCCAAACCCGGCCAAACCCGGCCAAACCCGGCCAAACCCGCCCAAACTCGCCCAAACCCGGCCAAACCGGGCCAAACCCGGCTGAACCCGCCCAACCACCCAAAGCCGCCCAACCACCCAAAGCCGCCCAAAGCCGCCCAAAGCCGCCCAAACTCGCCCAAAGCCGCCCAAAGCCGCCCAAACCCGCCCAAACCCGCCCAAACCCGCCCAAAGTCGCCCAAACCTGCCCAAACCCGCCCAAACCCGCCCGAACCCGCCCAAACCCGCCCAAAGCCGCCCAAACCCGCCCAAAGCCGCCCAAAGCCGCCCAAACCCGCCCAAACCCGCCCAAACCCGCCCAAACCCGCCCAAACCCGCCCAAACCCTCCCACTCGCCCACCCACCCAAACCCGTCCTAAACACTCTCACCCACCCAAACCCACCCACACACCCACTCACCCACCGACCCAAACCTACCCACCCACCCAAACCTACCCACCCACCCAAACCAACCCACCCACCCAAACCTACACACCCACCCAAACCTACCCACCCACCCAAACCTACCCACCCACCCAAACCTACCCACCCACCCTAACCAACCCACTCACCTCAACCCACCCAACCAAACCCACCCACCCACCCAAACCCACCCAACCACCCCAACCCACCCACACAAACCCGCCCACCCAAACCCACCCACCCAAACCCACCCACCCAAACCCACCCACCCACTCACCCACTCACCCACCCACCCAAACCTACCCACCCACCCAAACCTACCCACCCACCCAAACCTACACACCCACCCAACCAAACCCACCCACCCATTCAAACCCACCCAACCACCCCAACCCACCCACACAAACCCGCCCACCCAAACCCACCCACCCACCAACTCACCCACACCCACCCACCCAAACCTACCCACTCACCCAAACCTACCCACCCACCCTAACCAACCCACTTACCCCAACCCACCCAACCAAACCCACCCACCCACCCAAACCCACCCAACCACCCCAACCCACCCACACAACCAAACCCACCCACCCACCCAAACCTACCCAACCACCCTAACCCTCCACACAAAACCGCCCACCCAAACCCACCCACTCAAAACACCCACCCACCCAAACCCACCCACCAAACTCACCTAGCCAAACCCTCCCACCCGCCCAAACCCGCCCAAACCCGCCCAAACCCTCCCACTCGCCCACCCACCTAAACCCGCCCACCCACTCGCCTGAACACTCCCACCCATCCAAACCCACCCACCCAAACCCACCCACCCACCCACCCACTCACCCACCCACCCAAACCTACC
>OX387262.1:1411885-1466885 GCA_947562095.1 Branchellion lobata | reverse complement strand
TGTGTGTGTATGTGTGTGTGTGTGTATGTGTGTGTGTATGCTTGGGTGCTTGGGTGCTTGTTGCCCTCTATGTTTCATTATTTTCTTAAAATCATGTCTTCGTTTTTTTACTTTTGTTTTCGTTATATTTCGACATTTCTGTGAATAAAACGTCTTTCGAAAGCCCTTTGTTACTTTTTTCGAATCAAGACACTCGTAACAGTAGGAAAGTACAGATTTAGCTTATGTACCATTGGAAGGTATTCTAAAAAATGAAAATAATTAGAAGATCTCAGTCCCTCACGAAGAGGCAACTTAAAAAGGGCAGCTAAGTAGGTAGGTGAGTGATTATTTTTTATTTTAAACATGAGAGTGCAGATTTTGAAAAGTTATTTTTTTAAGAAGAAACCAGTGTGAAGAGATAAGAGTGAAAGTTAAACGAGAGAATTTATGAGTGCCAGAAACTGAGCAGGCAGCGCTAGTAAAAGCTTCGGTTTGATGAAATATTAATTTTGTTATAGTCTTCATTAGATCAAGTCCAGACATACTCTGGAAATTTTACACGGCGAACAATCGAACTAAAAAAAAACTTTGAGAGAAGAGATTCAATAAGTCGAAAAGACTTGCTAAAATATATAAGACCAAATTTGGAAGGATTGAGTTTGAGGAACATAGAATCACTCCAAGAGATTATTTTAGCGATACAAGAAGGAATCTTACAAAGAGTAGAAAATAATAAGTTTCAAATGCGCACACATGAAAACGCTTTTACTCGCTGTGGGCTGTTGAAGGACCATTTGAGTCTGATGTAGGCGCCAAATCACATTCTTGGGCTTTTCACTTTCCTTCAGCGGCTTCCATAGGCACACAATGGCACTCGAAAATGAAGCTTTGGTTAAAGATTGTTGCTGATTTGATGTAAATATATTTTTTTGTTGAATTTTTTATTTGCAAATTCTTCGATTTGCCCATAATCTAATCTAATCAAATCATTTATATAGCGCTGATTCCACACTGTTCAAGAGCGCTCATAACTTCCAGTTGTATTTCTTGTTACAGTGCAGCTTTCAGTTACAATGAGATCCATTACAAACACGTGTTTTCTCATATTTTGTCAACCCTAGGAGAGATTTGAAGACGTTCAAAACCATTAGTGTGATAAAAGTAAGTTATTTTTAGAGATGAACTACACAGTGTGTGTGTGTGTGTGTGTGTGTGTGTGTGTGTGTGTGTGTGTGTGTGTGTGTGTGTGTGTGTGTGTGTGTGTGTGTGTATGTGTGTGTGTGTGTGTGTGTGTGTGTGTGTGTGTGTGTGTGTGTGTGTGTGTGTGTGTGTGTGTGTGTGTGTGTGTGTGTGTGTGTGTGTGTGTGTGTGTGTGTGTGTGTGTGTGTGTGTGTGTGTGTGTGTGTGTGTGTGTGTGTGTGTGTGTGTGTGTGTGTGTGTGTGTGTGTGTGTGTGTGTGTGTGTGTGTGTGTGTGTGTGTGTGTGTGTGTGTGTGTGTGTGTGTGTGTGTGTGTGTGTGTGTGTGTGTGTGAGGGTGTGTGTGTGTGTGTGTGTGTGTGTGTGGTAGCTTTAGACACATTGAAAACGCCTTTTGAAAGATGATGATGAAAAATGATGATAAGTGATGATATTAGCTTAGTACATCTCCATCGGAGGAAGGAGTGATGAGCTTCTTCAAATGCCTGCTTTTTGAGCGTTTGACCGATTCTTGCGAGGGTGTCTGGAGGCGAATGATGGTAGAAAAAAAGAATGAGTCGAGATGGAAATGATGGGTTGAAAAAGAAAAAGAAAGAAAAAGTAAAACATGAAAATATAAAAAAAGATAGGAGGAAGAAAAAAGAAAGAGAAAGAAGAAAGGAGAAAAGAGAAGAAAAAGAAGAAAAGAAAAAGAAGAGAATTACTTGTGTTTGCATCCGGGACTTTCCCTTAAGGACTTTCATGGTGGGAGAATCCAACTACGTCTTACACACCCTCTTGAGAGGTGGTGATTGAGGAGGCAATCCCTCGAGGGTGTAGGTGGACTTGAGGTGGAGGAGGCAATCCCTCGAGGGGGTAGGTGGACTTGAGGTGGAGGAGGCAATCCCTCGAGGGGGTAGGTGGACTTGAGGTGGAGGAGGCAATCCCTTGAGGGGGTAGGTGGACTTGAGGTGGAGGAGGCAATCCCTCGAGGGGGTAGGTGGACTTGAGGTGGAGGAGGCAATCCCTTGAGGGGGTAGGTGGACTTGAGGTGGAGGAGGCAATCCCTTGAGGGGGTAGGTGGACTTGAGGTGGAGGAGGCAATCCCTTGAGGGGGTAGGTGGACTTGAGGTGGAGGAGGCAATCCTTCGAGGGGGTAGGTGGACTTGAGGTGGAGGAGGCAATCCCTCGAGGGGGTAGGTGGACTTGAGGTGGGGCAAACACAGGGTGTTGCGCCGCTTGAGCTCATTGACGTGGTCTTCGGAGTTATCCTCTGGCGCGTGCACGGGGATCTGATTGAGAAGAAAGGTCCCCTTGCGAATGTCCAAGTTGGAGGCTGCCAGCTTGGAGAGGATGTTGTTGAAGGATGTGTCTGGCTGTTGTGAAGCCTGTTTGAAGATGTTATTGAGGGGTGTGTCTGCCTGGACGGAGGCCTTCTTGGGGATGTTGTCAGTGGTGGGCATCTTGGAGGCTTTCTCACCAGGGTGGCTCGTGATGCCTTGGAGATGCTTCTTCAACTGTCTCCAGTCCAGGTGCTCAGGCTCGTCCTCACAATGCAGCATGGCTCCAAAGCCCTCTGTGAGAAGGGCTTTTGTTTGTGAGACGTCTTTAACCTCTAACGAGCACATTCAATTTATCATTTCGAACAATAAAAACTTTCAAGTTATCAATTTATTCACAGCAATTTAGCATTTACAATTTCGAAGAATACAACGGAATACCAGGAACGGTGGGTTTCTTGTTCTTGAGAAAAACTGGAGCAGCTGGAACAACAGAAATTCCAGTTGCTTTGACCTCTTCCTGCTGCTTGGATATCAGCCTGGTCATCCTTTTGCTTGCCTGCTTAGGCCTGTTGCTGTATGTGATGACAGGGCTGTCTTGAGTGCTCGAGTTGCAAACTGCCCCATAGCTGCATGGTGTTGATGCAACCATCCAGTAATCATGTGATAAAGTAAAAATTTTTGTTGGAACCCAAAAAAATTTTAACAACGGCCACAAAAAAACAATGGTGAAAGTCAACAACACCATAAGCATGCAACCACAATTTAACAAATCATCAACAAATAATAACAACAAAAACAAAAGCAAACACTGACAAGAACGCAAGAAACAACAACTTGCTCCTACTTGTTCCAGGCTCCATCCTTCCTCACAGCAGTACGACGGTCTTTTGCTGCGGCTGCCTTGGCAGTTGTCTTGCCTGTAAAAGATAACGTAAGATAACTATGATGATATTCGTAGTTGTATTGTATTATTGTTTTTTATGTAGAAAATAGAGTAAAAAAGATGAGTTACCCTTGAACGAGCCTGTGGAAGTGCTTGGAGTTGAATTGGTGTTTACTTCAGTGGTGGCCTGTTGGTCACAGGTGGTGGTTGAGAGGTCATTGAATGGGAGAAATGGTTAAAAACAACAAGTGGTGAGTGGAACGGATTGAGTACCTGTGGTTTGTTGGAGAGGCTTTGAGACACGAAGGTGTAAGCCAGTTGCTCTTTCTCTTTCTCCAACACATCCACCCCTTTCAGCATCTTCTCTTGTTCCTTCTCTGAAGCAACTCTCTCTTGCAGCTTAAAGTGAGAGTCCTCCAACCTTCCATGCTTCTCCTGCCATTCCTCCACCTCCCTTTCCAATCTTCTCACCTCTTCATCTCTCTTGCAAACACCAGCTTTCACACTCTCAAGCTGCTTTGAAAGATCCTGCTTGGCTTCTTCAGCTTCTTCCTTCACAGTCCTCAATTTTCCAACCTCCTCAAACAGCCTCTTTTCCGATTCCTCCTTCTCTTCCTGCAAGTCTGTCTGCTGACGGATGGCCACTTCGGTACTCTTCGAGTTCTCTCTCAACTTCAGCTCCACCTCCTGTAGGGCAACCACCTTCGTCAGCAGTTGCTTGTTCTCACAGTTCACAGCTGACTCGTTCTTGCCTGACTGGGTGACTCTGCCGGAGAGCTCAACCTTCTCCTTTCGCAGGTCCTCAACCACACCACTCAACTGCTCTTCTCTGCTCACAGCTGCCTCCAACAGATCCTTCAATTCATCCTTCTCTTTCTCCAGCTTCACAGACAGGTCAGCCAATGTAACGAGTTGTTCTTTGCTCAACGCAAGTTGCTCTCTTTCCTCTGTCACCTTCCGCATCTCTTCTCTCACTCCTTGTATCTCTTTTCTCACTCCTTGCATCTCTTTTATCACTCCTTGCATCTCTTCTCTCACTCCTTGCACCTCTTCTCTCACTCCTTGCATCTCTTCTCTCACTCCTTGCATCTCTTCTCTCACTCCTTGCATCTCTTCTCTCACTCCTTGCATCTCTTCCTTCAACCGACACCCTTCCCTTTCCTTTTCTGCCTTCAAACCCTCTAATTGTCTTCCCAACTCTTCAACATCTTCCTTCAACTTATCTTTTTTTTTCTTCATTTCTTCCACACAAAAATTCCCTTCTTTCAAGTTACCTTCAAGTTCTCTTCTCTCTTCCGCCATCTTCTGCATCTCTTCTTTCATACTTTTCACTTCTTCCTTCCATTGGTGCTCACTCTCCTCCAGGCAATGGAGCCTCTCTTTCAGACTGCCATTTTCCTCATTCAGGTGTTCTTTGCAGATCTGCACCTTTTGCAACTCAGCAGTGGTTTGTTGTTTGTGCTGCTCAAAAGCTTGAACCTGCAAGAGCCCTTGTTCCTTGTGTGTCTCAAGCCCAGCCACCTTCGACACAAGGTCCTCACACTCCGCCTCCTTCTTGTGCAGCAAGGCTTTCAGGCTGTTAACTTCTTCCACATGTGCTGAGTTCTTACTCTGCAACTCATTCACCTGTGAAGCTTTCAAGACTAGCTGTTGCTCACACTCTCGTATCTTGTCATCCATCTTTGAGACGTCTTCTTCAAACACACACACCTTCCTCAACAGACCTGCATTATCCTCCCTCAACTCTGCTTCAATGTCTTGCATCTCTGTTAACTTGCAGGATAGACTGGTGACTCCTTCACTGCGAGCCTCCAAGTGCAGTCTCATCTGCTTATTCTGCTTCCTCAACCTTTCACACTTTTTCACACCCTCTTCTTTCTCCCCTCTCAAAAGGCTGATTGTGCAGTCATGTACGGCAATGGTGGTTATGGGAGATTCCTGGGTGCACTGCATGGCTACATGCCTGTCCTGCAGATCACTCAGTGCAGAGAGATTGTGATCGAGCTGTTGCGTTAACTCGGCCTCCTTCTGCCTTGCCTCAGTCAGCAAGTCCCTGAAGGTGGTGCCTTCTGTCTTCGAGTCCTCCACCACAGAAGTCAACTCCCTCTCTCGTGCCTCGCTCTGAACTCTCAACTTTTCACTTCTTTTTTTCAACAACTCCTGCTCTTCCAACAAAACCTTTTTTTCCTTTTGCAACTTTTCTCCCTGCTTTTCTAACACCTCACACACACAGTGGGACACACACACATACACACACACACAGTGGGACACACACACATACACACATACACAGTGGGACACACACAAACACACACACACACACACACACACACACACACACACACACACACACACACACACACACACACACACACACACACACACACACACACACACACACACACACACACACACACACACACACACACACACACACACACACACACACACACACACACACACACACACACACACACACATACACCTCACACACACACACACACACACACACACACACACACACACACACACACACACACACACACACACACACACACACACACACACACACACACACACACACCTCACACTTACCCTTTGAATCCGACAGCTCAAAATTGAGGGACTAGTTATTCGAATTTGTTCACCAAGTCTATTAATTCACTCATCCCACCCGCCCAGCCAACAACCCACCAGCCCACCCAACATCCCAGGAACCCACCCAAAATCCCTCTAATCAAACCAACATCCCACAAAACCAACCAAAATCCCACCAACATACCAACTCCACCAACATCCCACCAACCCACTCAACATACCAGCAACCAACCACAAAATCCCTCCAACACGCCCAACATCTCACCAACCAATTGAACATCCGACCAACCCACCCAACATCCCACAAAGCCACCCAACATCCAACCAACCCACCCAACATCCCACAAAGCCACACAACAGCCAACCAACCTACCCAACATCCCACCAGCCCGCCCAACATCCCTCCAATCCACCCAACATCCCACCAACCCACCCAACATCCGACTAACCCACCCAACATCCTTCCAATCAACCCAAAGTCCCACCAACCCACCCAACATCCCTCCATCCACCCACATCCCACCAACCCACCCAACATCCGACTAACCCACCCAACATCCTTCCAATCAACCCAACATCCCACCAACCCATCCAACATCCCAGCGAACCACCCAACATTCCACCAACCCATCCAAAATCCGAACAAACCCATCCAACATCCCACCAACAAATCCAGCATCCCTCCAGCCCGACCAACATCCCTTCAATCCAAGCAACATTTCACCAACCCACCCAGCATCCCACCAACCCACCTAACATTCCACCAAACCACCAAACATCCCAACAACCCACCCAACATCCCATCAACTCACCCAACAGCCCATCAACCCACTTTAAAACCCACCAACCCACCCAACATACCACCAACTCACCACAAAATCCCCCCAACCCACACAACATCCCACCAACCAATTCAACATTCGACCAACCCACCCACATCCCTCCAACCAACCAAACATTCCACCAACCCACCCAACATCCCAGCAAACCACCCAACATTCCACCAACCCACCCAACATCCCACCAAAAAATCCAACATCCCTCCAGCCCGACCAACATCCCTTCAATCCAACCAACATTACACCAACCCACCCAGCATCCCACCAACCGACCTCATATTTCATCAACTCGCCCAACATTCCTCCAACCCACCCAACAGCCCATCAACTCATCCAACAGCCCATCAACCCACCATAAATCCCATCAAGACATCCAACATCCTTCGAAACCATCCAACCTCCTTTCAACTCTCCCACCAAACCACCCAACCACCCATTAACCCACCAACCCACCCAAAATCCGACCAACCCACCCAACATTCCTCCAACCCACCCACCATCCCTCCAACCCACCCACCATCCTTCCAACCCACCCACCATCCCTCCAACCCACCCAACATCATTCAAATCCACCCAGAATCCTTCTAACCAAACCAATCCACCTAACACTCCACTAACCTGCCTAACATCCCACCAACCTACTAACTCACCCATCATTCCACCAACCCACCAACATCCCAATAACCCGCCCAACATCCCACCAAAGAACCCAACATCCGACCAACCACTCCAACATCCGACCAACCCATTCAACATCCCTCTAACGCACCCAACATTTCTCCAACCCACCCAACATTCCACAAACCCACCTTACATCCCATCAAGCCACCCAACATCCCTCGAAACCAACCAACCTTCTTTCAAACCACCCAACATCCCAGCAATTCTGCCAACATCCCAGTAACCCACCCAACATCCCACTAACCCACCCAACATCCCACCAACGCAACCAACATCCCCCAAACCACCCAACATCCCCCAAACCACCCAACATCCGACCGACCCAACCAACATCCCACTAATCAAGCCAATATCCCACTAACCCACCCAACATTCCATCAACCCACCAACTCACCCAAAATCCGACCAACCCAACCAACATCCCACCAATTCAGCCAACATCCCCTTAACCACCCAAAATCCCATCAACCCACCAACCCACCCAACATCCGACCAACCCACCCAAATTCCCACCGATCCGCCCAACATCCCACCAACCCACCCAACATCCCATCAACCCACAAAACATTCTATCAACACGCCCAACATCCCTCCAACCGATCCAACTTCCCTCCAACCCACCCAACATCCCACCAACGCACCTTACATCCCATCAACCCACCCAAAACCCCTCTAAGTCAACCAACATCCCTCAACCCACCCAAATTTCTTCCAACCCACCCAACATCCTTCCTACTCATTTAACGTCCTTTCACCCCACCCAAAATTCAACCAATTCAGACAACATCCCACAAACCCTCCCAAAATCCCTCCAACCAAACCAACCTCCCATCAACCCACCCAACATTCCACAAACCCACCCAACATCCCACCAACCCACCCAACATCCCACCAACCCACCCAACATTCCTCGAAACCATCAAACCTCCCTTCAACTCACCCAACATACCACTAATTCAGCCAACCTCCCACTAACCAACTCATCATCCCTCCAACCAGACCAACATTCCACACACCCACCCAACATCCCCTAAACCACCCAACATTCCACCGACTCAACCAGCATCCCACCAATCCATCCAACATCCCAACAAACAATCCAACATCCCATCAACCCACCAACCCACCCAACATTCTTCCAACTCACCCAACATCCCACCAACCCACCTTACATCCCATCAAGCCACCCGACATCCATCAAAACCATCCAACCTCCATTCAACTCACCCAAAATCCCACTAGTTCAGCCGACATCCCACTAATAAACTCATCATCCCTACAACCAAACCAACATTCAACCAACCAATCCAACATCCCACCAAACCACCAAACATCCCATCAACCAACCAAACCACCCAACATCCCACCAACCCACCCAACATCCCATCAACCCACCCAACATCCCTACAACCAAACCAACATCCAACCAACCCATCCAACATCCCACCAAACCACCAAACATCCCATCAACCAACCAAACCACCCAACATCCCACCAACCCATCCAACATCCCACCAACCCACCCAACATCCCACCAACCTACCCAACATCCCATCAACCCACCCAACATCCCATCAACCCACCCAACATCCCATCAACCCACCCAACATCCCATCAACCAACCTTACATTCCATCAACTTGCCCAACATCCCACTATCCAACACAACATTCCTCCAACCAACCCACATATCCAACCAGCCCACCCAACACTTCTTCAGCCAACATCCACTAACCCGCCCAACATCCCACCAACCCACCAACTCATCCAACATCCCACTAACCCAACCAACATCCCAATAACCCGCCCCACATCCCACCAAAAAACCCAACATACGACCAACTTATCCAACCTCCGACCAACCCACCCAACGTACGACCGACCCACCCAACATCTCTCCAACCCTCCACACTTCCTTCCAACCCATCTAACATAATTCCAAACCACCCAACGTTCAAACAACTCACGTAAAATCCGTAAAACTCACCCAACGTCCCTTAACCAAAGCAACATCCCACCAACCCGCCCAACATCCCACCAACCCACCCAACATCCCACCAACGCACCCACACATCCAAGGAGCCCACCTTACATCTCTCCAAACCACCCAACATCCCACTAACCAAACGAACATCCCACTAACCCGCTCAACATCCCACTAACCCACCAACTCACCCAACCTGCCACCAATCCAACCAAAATCCCACTTAACCGCCCCACATCCCACCAACGAACCCCACATCCAACCAACCCATCCAACATTCGACCAACCCAACCAACATTCCTCCAACCCACCCAACAACCGTTCAACCCACCCAACATCCCAACAACCTACCCAACATCCAACCAACCTAAGTAACATTCAACCAACTCACCCAACATTCATCCACTCTATCTAACATCTCTTCAACCCAGCCAACATTTCACCAATTCAGCCATGATCACACTAACCCACACAAAATCCTTCCAACAAACCCACACATCCCACGAGCCCACCCAACATCCCACCAACCCAACCAACATCCCACCAACCCAACCAACATCCCACCAACCCAACCAACATCCCACCAACTTGTACAACATTCCACCAACCCAACAAACATCCCACCAACCCACCAAATCACCCAAAATCCCACCAACCCAACCAACTTACCGGCCCCACATCCCACCGACAATTCCAACATCGGAGCAAACCATCCAACATCCTTCCAACCCACCTAACATCCCACCAACCCACCCACATCCCTCCAACCCACCCACATCCCACCAACCTGGCTAACATCTATCCAACCCATCCAACATCCCACCAACTCATCCAACATCCCACCAACCCACCCAACATCTCACCAACCCACCCAACAACCCACAAACGAACCCAACATCCGACCAACTCATCCAACATCCGACCATACAACCCAACATCCCTAAAACCCACCCAACATCCATCCATCCCCCCCAACCTCCCTCCTGCCCACTCAACATACCACAAACGAACCCAACATCCGATCAACTCATCCAAAATCCCACCATCCCACCCAACATCCCTAAAACCCACCCAACATTTTCCATCTCACCCAACCTTGCTCCTACCCACCCAACATCCCACCAAGCCACCCAACATTCCACCAACCCACGTAACTAATCCACCCAACATTCTACCAATCCACCAATTCACCCAAAATCCCACCAAACAAACCAACATTCCACTAACACGCCCAACATCCCACCAACAAACCCAACATCCAACCAACCATTCCAACATCCGACCAGCCCACCCAAAATCCCTCCAACCCAACCATCATCCCACCAACCAACCCAACATCCCTCCAACCCAACCATCATCCCACCAATCCACTTCACGTCCCACCAACCCACCAAACATCCCATTAACCCACCCAACATCCCTCCAACCCACCCATCATCCCACCAACCCAACCAACTTCCCACCAACCCACCTTACACCCCATCAGGTCAACCAACATCCCCCCAACCCATCCAACATTCCTTCATCCCACCCAACATCCCACCAACCCACCCAACATTCCTTCATCCCACCCAACATCCCACCAACCCACCCAACATCCCCTAACCCACCCAACATCCCTCCAACCAAACCAACATCCCATCAAACCGCCCAACATCCCACCAACCCGCCCAAGATCCCTCATACCCATCAAAAATCCTTTCAATCTACCCATCATCCCACCTTTCCGGCCAACATCTAACTAACACAAACAACCCACACATCCCACCGACCCACCTAACATCCCACCAACCTACCCAACATCCCACCAAACTAAGTCACGTCCAACCAACACGCCCATTATCCCTCTATTCCATCCAACATCCTTCCAACCCATCCAACATCCCTCCAACCCACCCAGCATCCTAGCAACCTGCCATACATCCCACCAACACTTCCAACATCCTTCCAACCCATCCAACATCCCATCAACCCGCCCAACATCCAAACAACCCACCAACTCATTCAACATGCCACCGACCAAACCAACATCCCATTAACCCGCCCAACAGCCCACTAATGAACCCAACACTCGACCAACCCATCCACCATCTTTCCAACCCATCCAACATCCCCCCAACACACCCAACATCCCCTAACCCACCCAACATCCTTCCAACCAAACCAACGTCCCACCAAACCACCCAACATTCCACCAACCCACGTAACTAATCCACCCAACTTTCCACCAATCCACCAATTCACCCAAAATCCCACCAAACAAACCAACATTCCGCAGACACGCCCAACATCCCACCAACAAACCCAACATCCAACCAACCATTCCAACATCCGACCAACCCACCCAACATCCCTCCAACCCAACCATCATCCCACCAACCAACCCAACATACCTCCAACCCACCCATCATCCCACCAACCCAACCAACTTCCAACCAACCCACCTTACACCCCATCAGGTCAACTAACATCCCCCCAACCCATCCAACATTCCTTCATCCCACCCAACATCCCACCAACCCACCCAACATCCCCTAACCCACCCAACATCCTTCCAACCAAACACACATCCCACCAACCCGCCCAAGATCTCTCATACCTATCAAAAATCCTTTCAAACTACCCATCATCCCACCTTTCCGGCCATCATCTAACTAACACAAACAACCCACACATCCCACCGACCCACCTAACATCCCACCAACCGGCCCAACATCCGACCAACCCATCCAAAATCCGACCAACCCACTCAACATCCTTCCAAGCCACCCAACATCTCACCATCCCACCCAACGTCCTTCCAACTTTCCCAAAATCCCAACACTCTATCTAACATCCCACCAACCTACCCAACATCCCACCAACCCAAGTCACGTCCAACCAACACGCCCATTATCCCTCTATTCCATCCAACATCATTCCAACCCATCCATCACCCTTCCAACCCACCCAACATCCTCCCAACCCACCATACATCCCACCAACACTTCCAACATCCTTCCAAACCATCCAACATCCCATCAACCCGTTCAACATCCAAACAACCAACCAACTCACCCAACATGCCACCGAACAAACCAACATCCCATTAACCCGCCCAACATCCCACTAATGAACCCAACACTCGACCAACCCATCCACCATCTTTCCAACCTATCCTATATCCCCCCAACCCAGCCAACATTCCTTCATCCCACCCAACATCCCACCAACACACCAAACATCCCTTAACCCACCCAACATCCTTCCAACCAAACCAACATCCAACCAAACCAACGTCCCACCAACCCACCCAAGATCCCTCATACCCATCAAAATTCCTTTCAATCTACCCATCATCCCACCATTCTGGCCAAAATCTAACTAACACAAACAACATCCCTCCAAACTACCCACACATCCCATCGACTCATTTAACATCCCACCAACCGGCCCAACATCCGACCAACCCATCCAATATCCGACCAACCCACTCAACATCCTTCCAAGCCACCCAACACCTCACCATCCCACCCAACGTCCTTCCAACTTTCCCAAAATCCCAACACTCTATCTAACATCCCACCAACCTACCCAACATCCCACCAACCCAAGTCACGTCCAACCAACACGCCCATTATCCCTCTATTCCATCCAACATCCTTCCAACCCATCCAACACCCTCCAACCCACCCAACATCCTACCAACCCACCATACATCCCACCAACACTTCCAACATCCTTCCAACCCATCCAGCATCCCATCAACCCGCCCAACATCCAAACAACCCACCAACTCATTCAACATGCCACCGACCAAACCAACATCCCATTAACCCGCCCAACATCCCACTAACGAACCCAACACTCGACCAACCCATCCACCATCTTTCCAACCCATCCAACATCCCCCCAACCCAGCCAGCATTCCTTCATCCCACCCAACATCCCACCAACACACCCAACATCCAAACAACCCACCAACTCACCCAACATGCCACCGACCAAACCAATATCCCACTAACTCACCCAACAGCCCACTAACGAACCCAACACTCGAACAAACCATCCACCATCTTTCCAACCCATCCTACATCTTTCCAACCCAGCCAACATTCCTTCATCCCACCAACATCCCACCAACACACCCATCATCCCCTAACCCACCCAACATCCTTCCAACCAAACCAACATCCAACCAAACCACCCAACATCCCACCAACCCACCCAAGATCCCTCATACCCATCAAAATTCCTTTCAATCTACCCATCATCCCACCTTACCGGCCAAAATCTAACTAACACAAACAACATCCCTCCAAACTACCCACACATCCCACCGACCCACCTAACATCCCACCAACCGGCCCAACATCCGACCAATTCATCCAACATCCGACCAACCCACTCAACATCCTTCCAAGCCACCCAACATCTCACCATCCCACCCAACGTCCTTCCAACTTTCCCAAAATCCCAACACTCTATCTAACATCCCACCAACCTACCCAACATTCCACCAACCCAAGTCACGTCCAACCAACACGCCCATTATCCCTCTATTCCATCCAACATCCTTCCAACCCATCCAACACCCTCCAACCCACCCAACATCCTACCAACCCACCATACATCCCACCAACACTTCCAACATCCTTCCAACCCATCCAGCATCCCATCAACCCGCCCAACATCCAAACAACCCACCAACTCATTCAACATGCCACCGACCAAACCAACATCCCATTAACCCGCCCAACATCCCACTAACGAACCCAACACTCGACCAACCCATCCACCATCTTTCCAACCCATCCAACATCCCCCCAACCCAGCCAGCATTCCTTCATCCCACCCAACATCCCACCAACACACCCAACATCCCCTAACCCACCCAACATCCTTCCAACCAAACCAACATCCCACCAAACCACACAACATCCCACCAACCCACGTAACTAATCCACCCAACATTCCACCAATCCACCAATTCACCCAAAATCCCACCAAACAAACCAACATTCCACTAACACGCCCAACATCCCACCAACCATTCCAACATCCGACCAACCCACCCAACATCCCTCCAACCCAACCATCATCCCACCAACCAACCCAACATCTCTCCAACCCACCCATCATCCCACCAACTCAACCAACTTCCAACCAACCCACCTTACACCCCATCAGGTCAACTAACATCCCCCCAACCCATCCAACATTCCTTCATCCCACCCAACATCCCACCAACCCACCCAACATCCCCTAACCCACCCAACATCCTTCCAACTAAACCAACATCCCATCAAACCACCCAACATCCCACCAACCCACCCAAGATCTCTCATACCCATCAAAAATCCTTTCAATCTACCCAGCATCCCACCTTTCCGGTCATCATCTAACTAACACAAACAACCCACACATCCCACCGACCCACCTAACATCCCACCAACCGGCCCAACATCCGACCAACCCATCCAACATCCGACCTACCCACTCAACATCCTTCCAAGCCACCCAACATCTCACCATCCCACCCAACGTCCTTCCAACTTTCCCAAAATCCCAACACTCTATCTAACATCCCACCAACCTACCCAACATCCCACCAACCCAAGTAACGTCCAACCAACACGCCCATTATCCCTCTATTCCATCCAACATCATTCCAACCCATCCAACATCCCTCCAACCCACCCAACATCCTAGCAACCCACCATACATTCCACCAACACTTTCAACATCCTTCCAACCCATCCAACATCCCATCAACCCGCCCAACATCCAAAAAACCCACCAACGCACCCAACATGCCACCGACCAAACCAATACAATACAATACAAAAACGAATATTATTATAGTGGCATCAACCCCATAGAGTTTCGAGGCCAACATCCCATTAACCCGCCCAACATCCCACTAATGAACCCAACACTCGACCAACCCATCCACCATCTTTCCAACCTATCCTATATCCCCCCAACCCATCCAACATACCCCTAACCCAGCCAACATTCTTTCATCCCACCCAACCTCCCTCCAAACCACCTAACATCCCAGCAACCTGATTTACATCCCACCAACCCAACCAACATCCCACCAATCAAGCCAACATCCCACTAAACCACCCAACTTCCCCCCAACCGAACAAATATCCCACGAACTCATTCCAACATCCTTTCAACCCACCCAACATCCCACCAAACCAACTATCATCACAAAATCCCGCCCAAGAACCCTATAACCTAGCCAACATTCCTTCAACCCACCCAATATGCCACCAACCCACCTAACATCACAGCAACCAGGCTAATATCCTTCCAACCAATCCAACATCCCACCAACCCACGTGACATCCCACCAAACCGCCCAACAATCCTTCAACCCATCCAACATCCCTTCAACCCACCCAACATCCCACCAAACCAACTATCATCACAAAATCCCGCCCAAGAACCCTATAACCTAGCCAACATTCTTTCAACCCACCCAATATGCCACCAACCCACCTAACATCACAGCAACCAGGCTAATATCCTTCCAACCAATCCAACATCCCACCAACCCACGTGACATCCCACCAAACCGCCCAACAATCCTTCAACCCATCCAACATCCCTTCAACCCACCCATAATCCCACTAATCCAGCCAACATCTGAGTAACCCACATAGCATCCCTCCAACCAACCCACACATCCCACCAACCCACATAACCCCCCACCAAATCACCCAACATCCTTTCAACTTCCCCAACATCCTTTCAACTTCCCCAACATCCCACAACTTTACCCAACATCCCATCAACCCAAGTCACGTCCTACCATCACGCCCAATATCACTCCATTCCATCCAACATCCCAACAACCCATCCAACATCCCAACAACCCATCCAACATCCCTCCAATCCACCCAACAACCTACCAACCCACCATACATCACACCAACACTTCCAACATCCTTTCAACCCATCCAACATCCCACCAACCCGCCCAACATCCAAACAATCCACCAACTCACCCAACATCCCATCAACCCAACCAACATCCCACTAACGAACCCAACACTCAACCAACCCATCCAACAGCCGATAAACCCATCCACCATCCTTCCAACCAATCCAACATCCCACCTACCCACCTCACCTCCCACCAACCGGTTCAAAATCCCTCCAACGCACCCAACCTCCCAGCAACCTAATTTACATCCCACCACCCCACACAACATCCCACCAATCAAGCCAACATCCCATTAAACCACTCAACTTCCCTCCAACCAAACCAACATCCCACGAACCCACCCAGCATCCCACAAACCCACCCAACATCCCACAAACCCGCCCAACGTCTCACCAACCCACCAAAAATCCCTCCAACCTATCCAACATCCCTTCAACCCACCCAGTATGCCACCAACCCACTTAATATCACACAAACAAGGCTAACATCTTTCCAAAATCCCACCAACCCAAATAACATCCCAGCAAACCACCCAACAACCCACCAACCCACCAACACACCCAAAATCCCACCAACCCAACCAACATCCCACTTTACCGCCAAACATCCCACCAACAAACCCAACATCCGACCAACCAATCCAACATCCGACCAACCCACCCAACATTCCTCCAACCCACCTAAACAATCGTTTAACCCACCCAACATCTTTCCAACACACCCAAAATACCACCAATCCGCCCAACTTCCCACGTAACATTCCACCAACCCACCCAATATCCCACCAACCCAACCAACAACCAACCAACCCGCCCAACATCCCACCAATCCAACAAATCACCCAAAATCTCACCAACCCAACCAACCTCCCTCCAACCCGCCCAACAACCCTATAACCTATCGAACACTCTTTCAACACACCCAATATCCCACCAATACCCGACATTCCACCAACCGGCCCAACATCCGACCAACCGGCCCAACATCCGACCAACACACTCAACATCCTTCCAAGCCACCCAACATCTCACCATCCCACCCAACGTCTTTCCAACTTTCCCAACATCCCACCAATCAAGCCAACATCCCACTAAACCACACAACCTCCCTCCAACCGAACCAACATCTCACCAACCCACCCAACATCCCAACAACCCACCCAACATCCCTTCAACCCATCCAACATCCCTTCAACCCACATATCATCCCACCCTTCCAGCCAACATTTAACTAACTCACACAACATCCTTCCAACCAACCCACACATCCCACGACCCACCTAACTTCCCACCAACCGGCCCAACATCCGACCAACCCATCCAACATCCGACTAACCCATCCAACATCCGACCAGCCCATCCAACATCCGACCCTGTCTATTATTTCACTCATTCCACCAGCCCAGCCAACATCTAACCAGCCCACCCAACATCCCACCAACCCAGCCATCAAGCCACCAACCCACCCAACATCCCACCAACCCAGCCATCAACCCGCCAACCCATCCAACATCCCAACATCCCACCAACCAGCCCAACCTCCCACCAACCCACCCAAATACACTTCAAAGTAACTTTTTGACAGTTTATAATTTATAAGAAAATATTTTGAAATTATTTGCGTATATAAAAAATTGTACTGTACGCTTTGTGCGCATTTAGACATTAAAAATGGCAGAATAAACTTTTTTTAAACGTTGAATTAGCGCTATATAAATGCTTTGAACATATACAAGCAAAAACAAACGAATAAAATAATGAAATGAAAAATGTTGTATTAATTTGGAGCAAAAAGCGACCACAACCGGCGTTCGACCAGCATTCTAAACAATTAGGAACAATTTTTGTTATGTTTTTAGTATGTCACACATACACTTAGATTTCAAGCACGGAACCATCATGATTTCCAGCCGTACGCCGTCAGATCACCGAGTCAATAAGGACTCCTTTTTGACTTCTATGCGGCGTTGGAAGTAGAACTAATTGTGGTGTCTGTTCGTTTTGAAGAAACTTGGTGCAAAGTTGTGAACTTAGTTTTCTAGTTTCAAATAGTTTATTTTTGATCTTTTCTAATTTAATTTTATTAAGACATTTGTAACGCGCCTTTTAGCACGATGTTCAAAGGAGCTCCCATTGAAAGAGATTCACTCGCTGTGGGCTACAAGAGGACTGGACAATAAGATGGCATTTGTACTTTGATTGAGTTGCCGCGTTCATAACTTAAACTTGGGTTTCTTGTTATTTAAAGTTGTTCACCAAGTCTATTATTTCACTCATTCCACCAGCCCAGCCAACATCTAACCAGCCCACCCAACATCCCACCAACCCAGCCATCAACCCACCAACCCACCCAACATCCCACCAACCCAGCCATCAACCCACCAACCCATCCAACATCCCAACAACCCACCAACCCATCCAACATCCCAACAACCCACCCAACCTCCCACCAACCCACCAAACATCCCACCAAACCACACAACATCCCTCAAACCCACCCAACATTCCACCAATACCCACATCCTCCCTCCAAACAACCCAACATCCCTCCAACTGAATCAACCTCTTTCCAACCAAACCAACATCCCAACAACCTTCCCAACAACCCTCCAACTCATCCAACATCCTACCAACCCATCCAACATACCACCAACCCATCCAACATCCTACCAACCCACCCAACATCCCACCAACCTGCCCAACATCCCACCAACCAACCCAACATCCCACCAACCCACCCAAATACACTTCAAAGTAACTTTTTGACAGTTTATAATTTAGAAGAAAATATTTTGAAATTATTTGCGTATATAAAGAATTGTACTGTACGCTTTGTGCACATTTAGACATTGAAAATGGCAGAATAAACTTTTTTTAAACGTTTAATTAGCGCTGTATAAATGCTTTGAACATATACAAGCAAAAACAAACGAATAAAATAATGAAATGAAAAATGTTGTATTAATTTGGGGCAAAAAGCGACCACAACCGGCGTTCGACCAGCATTCTAAACAATTAGGAACAATTTTTGTTATGTTTTTAGTATGTCACACATACACTTAGATTTCAAGCACGGAACCATCATGATTTCTAGCCGTACGCCGTCAGATCACCGAGTGAGCAAAGACTCCTTTTCGAGTTCTATGCAGCGTTGGAAGTAGAACTAATTGTGGTGTCTGTTCGTTTTAAAGAAACTTGGTGCAAAGTTGTGAATTTAGTTCTCTAATTTCGAATTTTTTTTCAACTTTGTTTTTTTTCATTATTTTGGTTTTTTGCCGTTACTCCAACTCTCTAAAAATTCAAAATCTTGTGTAAATTAACTTTTAGCGGGCACATTGAGAACATGAGAATTCGAACTCAATAAATTCTGCTTTTAATGCCATAATTTCACCTTAATCACAAAATTTAAAAAATCACTCACTCTAAAAACACAAAAATGCATAAAGTATTTTCTCGTATTCCTTCACAACTGACCAGACTTTTTGACGATTATGGCGCTTACAGCTTCGGTGTCCTTATGGCAGCAGGCATTACTGTTAGCACCCTACCGGACACTCTTTTGTTGAACTGGAGAAGAAGTATGTTTGCTTACGTCAGTGACGATGACGAAGAAAAAGCCATCGACCCAGAGCTGCAAGCCCGCATCGATAAGGTGACCCGGCGTTGGAGTCATTTTTTGATTTTGGAGAAAAGAAAAAATAAAAATGACCATTGGGCTGCTTTAGTCATAGTTAAAAGTTTTATTGGGTTCTTTCATATGTATTTTTGTAAATTTTTAATTTAGTAACTGAAAGCTACTCATCTTTATTTGAAAAAGTTATTTCACACTTTTTATCATTTTTTAAAAATATTTTTATTTTTTCTTTCTTAGATCTTGTTCAAGATTTTGTTGAAACCAGAAGAGGAGGCAAATCTTGAGTTTTTTCTGTCATCTGCAGCTGACCCTGTCCACTTTGGGTCACTCAAGATGCGGTCAGGAGCTATCATTGGTAAACATCCACCTTCTGTTAAACATTTTTCCACCCATCCTTGCTTTGATTTATTTCAACCTGTTTACAATTCATTCTTTCATTCATTTATCCATCCACTGGTGATTCATCCATTCATTCTTTCATTTTTCAATCAATCTGTCTGTCCATCTATTTATTGATCTTTAATTTTTAGATTCATTAATTTCTCCATCCATCCATCCATTCATCTATCCATCCATCTATCAATCCATCGGTCTATCCATCCATCCAGCCATCCATCCATCCATCTATCTATTCATTTATTTATTTATCCATCCATCCTTCCATCTATCCATCCATCCATCTATCTATTCATCCATTTATTTATTTATCCATCTATCCATCCATCCATCCATCCATCAATCTATCCATCCATTTATCCATCCATCCATCCATCCATCCATCCATCTATTCATCCATCTATTCATCCTTCCATCCATCTATCCATCCATCCATCCATCTATTCATCCTTCCATCCATCCATCTATCTATCCATCCATTCATCCATCCAGGACTTCCAGCCTCCATGCAATACAAAGACAACCATTCTTTCAAGAAGGAGAACTTTTTATTTCTGGGGATTCCTTTGAATGTTGACGGCAGGGAGGATGCGAGTGACGGAGAAGGTGAAAAATAATTCATATTTAAACGCCTTCAAACCTTCAAACTCTCTTAAACTCCTCCAAATTCCTTTTAAACTCTTCAAACCCCTCAAACCCTTTTAGTTTAATATTATTCGAACATTCCGAGCAATATGGAGGGATATTTGGATTATTATTCGAAATTATTTCTAAATTCGATTCAACAAGGCCTGTATAATTAATTTTAAGATTGAATTGAACATTAAGATTAAAATCAACCATTCAAATCAACCCTAAACCCTTTAATAATCTCAAAACCTCTCCACCTATCCTCAAAACCACCCCACCCAACCCTAAAATCACCCCACCCAACCCTAAAATCACCCCACCCAACCCTAAAATCACCCCACCCAACCCTAAAACTACCCCACCCAACCCTAAAACCACTCCACCCAGCCCCTAACCACCACAATCAAATCATTCTTTCAAATTTACTTACAGAATTATCCACTCAAAACACCCTCTTCCCAAATCAAACCTCCAGATTTTACCTTCTTAAATCCTTTCCTCCACCCTAACAAACCACTCCTCCACCCAAACAAACCACTCCTCCACCCAAAAAAACCACTCCTCCACCCAAACAAACCACTCCCCCACCCACCACCCCTAGAATTCTTTCCTACCCGGCCAAAACCCCCAAACAAACCACTACCCCACCCAAACAAAACCCCCAAACAAACCACTCCCCCACCCAAACAAAACCCCTAAACAAACCACTCCTCCACCCAAACAAAACCCCCAAACAACCCACCCACCACCCCCAGAATCCTCTCACCCAACCAAAACCCCCAAACAAACCACTCCCCCACCCAAACAAAACCCCCAAACAACCAACCCACCACCGCCAGAATCTTCTTTGACCACCCTCAAGGCCTCCCTCCTCATGGCTCCGCCTCTCAAAGACTTCATCATTGCAAGACAGATCAACTACAGCGCCTGTCACCACTTGCACTTTCTCGTCACCGCCAAAACTCTCTTCGCCTTTGCTACCTACACCATCTACCACTTCCTCGATTTGAAGTTCGGAGCTTGGGTGGTTTCGATGGTTTTATTAATAATAAGAATAATAATATTAATGGATGATTTTGATTATATCAAATATAATAATAATAATAATAATAATAATAATAATAATAATAATAATAATAATAATAATAACAAAAACAATATAAATAATAATCATAACAATGGGTGATTTCGTTGATATTGAGATGGCTGGCTGGTTGGAAAATGGAGGTAGGGCTTGGGGGATTTAGAAGAAGTTCGGATGATTTGGGGGAGGTTGGGTGATTTTGGGGGGTGGGTGATTTTGGGGGTGGGTTGGGTGATTTTGGGGGTGGGTTGGGTGATTTTGGGGGGTGGGTGACTGAGTGATTTTGGGGGGTGGGTGACTGAGGGATTTTGGGGGGTGAGTGACTGAGTGATTTTGGGGGGTGGGTGACTGAGTGGTTTTAGGGGGTGAGTGACTGAGTGGTTTTGGGGGGTGGGTGACTGAGTGATTTTGGGGGGTGGGTGACTGAGTGATTTTGGGGGGTGGGTGACTGAGTGATTTTGGGGGGTGGGTGGCTGAGTGATTTTGGGGGGTGAGTGACTGAGTGATTTTGGGGGGTGGGTGACTGAGTGATTTTGGGGGGTGGGTGACTGAGGGATTTTGGGGGGTGAGTGACCAAGTGATTGGTAAAATGAGTGTGGATGTGAATGATGTGTGATAAGGAAAGAGGAGAAGAAGTTATTGGGCATGGAAGATGGCTGACTGAGAGAAGAAGGAATGATCGCGGAGAAGAAGAGGGGTCTTTAATCTTCCTCTCAGTTTCCACCTTCTTCCTCTTCCTACCATGTCTTCAATCTTCCTCTCAGTTTCCACCTTCTTCCTCTTCCTACCATGTCTTCAATCTTCCTCTCAGTTTCCACCTTCTTCCTCTTCCTACCATGTCTTCAATCTTCCTCTCAGTTTCCACCTTCTTCCTCTTCCTACCATGTCTTTAATCTTCCTCTCAGTTTCCACCTTCTTCCTCTTCCTACCATGTCTTCAATTTTTCTACCACAACACTCCACTTCTCCAGCCTACCACACTCCAATCCTTCAAGCCAAAAACATTTCTCAACTACTACCCTCCAACACAACATTTTTCCCGCTTTCAACGCTTCCAATCCCATCTCCAACACCCAAACACTCCAATATCCCCATCCAAACAACCTCCTCATCCATACCACTCCAATATCCCCATCCAAACAACCTCTTCACCCAAACACTCCAATATCCCCATCCAAACAACCTCCTCATCCATAACACTCCAATATCCCCATCCAAACAACCTCCTCACCCATAACACTCCAATATCCCCATCCAAACAACCTCCTCACCCATACCACTCCAATATCCCCATCCAAACAACCTCCTCACCCATAACACTCCAATATCCCCATCCAAACAACCTCTTCACCCAAACACTCCAATATCCCCATCCAAACAACCTCCTCACCCATAACACTCCAATATCCCCATCCAAACAACCTCCTCACCCATAACACTCCAATATCCCCATCCAAACAACCTCCTCACCCATACCACTCCAATATCCCCATCCAAACAACCTCCTCACTCATAACACTCCAATATCCCCATCCAAACAACCTCCTCACCCATAACACTCCAATATCCCCATCCAAACAACCTCCTCACCCAAACACTCCAATATCCCCATCCAAACAACCTCCTCACCCATAACACTCCAATATCCCCATCCAAACAACCTCCTCACCCATAACACTCCAATATCCCCATCCAAACAACCTCCTCACCCATACCACTCCAATATCCCCATCCAAACAACCTCCTCACCCATACCACTCCAATATCCCCATCCAAACAACCTCCTCATCCATACCACTCCAATATCCCCATCCAAACAACCTCTTCACCCAAACACTCCAATATCCCCATCCAAACAACCTCCTCACCCATAACACTCCAATATCCCCATCCAAACAACCTCCTCACCCATACCACTCCAATATCCCCATCCAAACAACCTCCTCACCCATACCACTCCAATATCCCCATCCAAACAACCTCCTCACCCAAACACTCCAATATCCCCATCCAAACAACCTCTTCACCCAAACACTCCAATATCCCCATCCAAACAACCTCCTCACCCATAACACTCCAATATCCCCATCCAAACAACCTCCTCACCCATACCACTCCAATATCCCCATCCAAACAACCTCCTCACCCATACCACTCCAATATCCCCATCCAAACAACCTCCTCACCCATAACACTCCAATATCCCCATCCAAACAACCTCCTCACCCATAACACTCCAATATCCCCATCCAAACAACCTCCTCACCCATACCACTCCAATATCCCCATCCAAACAACCTCCTCACCCATAACACTCCAATATCCCCATCCAAACAACCTCCTCACCCAAACACTTTCCCATTTTTACCCACTCCTAACCCAAACGCCCCACAAACCCAAACGCCCTAAACAAACCTAAACACCCTTAAACAAAGCCAACCACCCCCAGATTGAAGCCGGTGTTGGCACATCTGAAGTGGGTGAAGAGGGGATGTTTGTTCACTCTTCTGCCTTTCATCACCCTCCCTTTCTACCTCTCCGTCAAGGTCATCCTTTAGGGGAAAGGGGGGTAAGAAGTGAATGGGGGTGGGAAGGGGGATGGGATGATGATGGAAAGAGGAGAGATGGGGGTGAAATGGAGAGATGGAGGTCAAATGGAGAGATGGGAGAGATTGAAATAAGGGGGTATAGGGGAATGATGGAGAGGAGGAGGAAGAGGAAGAGAAGGAGGCAGAGGTGGAGGAGGAGGAGGAGGAGGAGAAGGAGGAGGAGGAGGAGGAGGAGGAGGAGGAGGAGGAGGAGGAGGAGGAGAAGGAGGAGGAGGAGAAAGAAGAGAAAGAGGAGAAAGAGGAGGAGGAGAAAGAAGAAGAGGAAGAAGGGGGGAGTTTAATGGAGAAAAGATAGAAGAATTGGAGATGAGGAATGGTGGAAGAGAAGGAGAAGAAAAGATTGGATGCGGAAGGAAAGATGGGAAGGATGTGGGACGAAAAATGGGATGGGATGGAAGAGGAAAAGAGATGGGATGGGAGGAGGAGAGCTGGGATCGAAGGATGGGATGGAGAAGGAGACATGAAATGGAAGAGAAGGAGAGATGGGATGGAAGAAGAAAAGAGTTGGGCTGGAGAAGGAGCTGGGATGGGAGGATGGAGGGATGGGATGGAGAAGGAGAAAAGATGGGATGGAGGAAAAGGAGAGATGGGATGAAGGAGGAGGAAAGATGGGATGGGAAGATGGGATGAAGGAGGAGGAAAGATGGGATGGAGGAGGAGGAAAGACGGGATGGGAGGATAAGTGAGGGGTGCAAAGATGGGAAAATGAGGAAGAAGGGAGAGAAGGATACGAAAGGGAGGGGGAGGGGGAGGGAGAAAGGGAGGGGGAGGGGGAGGGGGAGGGAGAAAGGGAGGGGAGGGGGAGGGTAAGGGAGAAAGGGAAGGGGAGGGGGAGGGAGAAAGGGAGGGGAGGGGGAAGGTAAGGGAGAAAGGGAAGGGAAGGGGAGGGAGAAAGGGAAGGGGAGGGGGAGGGAGAAAGGGAGGGGGAGGGGGAGGGAGAAAGGGAAGGGGAGGGGGAGGGAGAAAGGGAAGGGGAGGGGGAGGGAGAAAGGGAGGGGGAGGGGGAGGGAGAAAGGGAAGGGGAGGGGGAGGGAGAAAGGGAAGGGGAGGGGGAGGGAGAAAGGGAGGGGAGTGGAAGGGAAAAAGGGAAGGGGAGGGGGAAAGGGAGGGGGAGGGGGAGGGGAAGGGAGAAAGGGAGGGGAGTGGAAGGGAGAAAGGGAGGGGGAGGGGGAGTGGAAGGGAGAAAGGGAGGGGGAGGGGGAGGGAGAAAGGGAGGGGGAGGGGGAGGGAGAAAGGGAGGGGGAGGGGGAGGGAGAAAGGGAAGGGGTAGAATGATTTTTCTTTTTTACTCAATTTTTTTAATTTTTATATAACTCTTCAGCTTTTTAAGGTCTTTCAAAATTATTCTTCGGTTTTGTTTTTCAAATTTTATTATATTTTCGGTCTGCATGCTTTGTGTTTGTACCCATATTGTTTGACTCCCTTCAACTTCATCTACTCTTCCGATCAATGTTTGGAAAATAATAATATAATAATGAATAAAACAACTCAACTGGACTCCTCCAATCAGGATGCTTACAACTGTTGGCTTGATTACTCTGTTGATAAACATACTGCAAGGTGGGTGGGGGAAGGGAGGGTGGTTTGGGGTGGGTAAGAGTAAGGGGGGATTTGAGGGGTTTGGGAGAGGTATAGTAGGTAAGGGGGGATTTGAGGGGTTTGGGAGAGGTATAGTGGGTAAGGGGGGATTTGAGGGGTTTGGGAGAGGTATAGTGGGTGAGGGGGGATTTGAGGGGTTTGGGAGAGGTATAGTGGGTTAGGGGGGTTTGAGGGGTTTGGGAGAGGTATAGTGGGTTAGGGGGGTTTGATGGAGGTTTGGGGGGAGGGGGGGGTGGTTCTTTAGTTGGGGAGAATATGAAGTGGTGTTGTGAAATGATCACGTGATGAAAACTTGCTTTAACTGAATTCATTAAACTAAACTAATAATGAATAAAAGGAATGGATGAGTGAATGGATGAATGAATGGATGAATGAATGGATGAGTGAATGGATGGATAAATGAATGGATGAGTGAATAGATGAATGAATGAATGGATAAATGAATGGATGAGTGAATGGATGAGTGAATGGATGAATGAATGAATGAATGAATGAATGGATGAGTGAATGGATGAATGAATGGATGAATGAATGGATGAATGAATGAATGGATAAATGAATGGATAAATGAATGAATGAATGTATAGTTTGTTAGCGCACAGTTCGCAAACTAGGTTGCCTCAGAGGCGCTTAGGATCAATCAAGGATTAAGTAAGAGAAAGGTAAAGATGAGTTTTTAGTAGTTTACAAAAGTTTGAAAACGAGGTTGACGAGCGGAGGTTGTGTGGAAGAGAGTTCCATAGGTTAGAGGCAGTGTGAGAAAGGAGCGATGAGCGAAGAGGTTTGAGGAAACTGGCTGATGCAACAGGGGGCCGGATTGAGAGGATCTAGTGATTCATGTGGGTGTCGAACGGAGAGAAGATCATGTAAGAAAGCTGGTTGACCAGTGGTAAGAAGAGTTGCCACAAGGCAAATTAATCTTAAATTGGACTTTTGGGCGAGTGCTAACCCTATACAACATGCTGTTTCATGAGAAGGAGGAAAGGTGCTCTGTGAGAGGTTTGCAAGCAATCGGAGCAGGGAGGACAAGAACACGTTTCATTGAGGAAGAAGGAATGAAGTTGAGAGAGTTATTGATTGGAGTAATCTAATCTAATTTAATCAAATCATTTTTATAGCGCTGATCCACATGGTTCAAAAGCGCTCTTCTACGAACTGTTAATGAGAACAAAAAAATCCACTTTGTAAAGCGCCAAAGAAATGAAAGGGAAGTTCAGGAAATTATTCAAGCAAATCGCTGAGTTCGTTTTCAAATTGATCAACTCATTAATAGAATGAATAAAATATTTGAAACTAATGTGAGAAATGATTTGAATTAATTAAAAATAATTAACCCATTAAATTGATTTTAAAATTAAATAGCTTAAATAGATTGAATAATTGAATAAATAAGGTAATGAAAAATAAGTGGATTAATACATCTTCTCCTATTTTCAGCTTGGGAAGGGAATTCGCACAAGGAGGGGTTGATTACTACAACAGGTGATGATGATGATGATGATGATGATGATGATGATGATGATGATGATGATGATGATGATGATGATGATGATGATGATGATGATGATGATGATGAAGATGATGATGATAATGATGTTCGTTAGGCGCCATCTTGCAAGGCGGCCTTTTAAATCTGTTTTATTTTGTATTCAATTATTAGTTTCAACTTTATTTAAGTTTTTTCCTATTTATTTTCAATTAAAAATGGTTGCTTTAGATCGTCTTTATTCGGTGTAAGCGTAAGTTTATTTTTTAAAATTTGTTTATCGGATAAATTTTTTGCTATACCAAGGTTAGTAGCATTTCTTTATTTACGGGTTTTTAATTATTTGAATGGTAGATTTATTTCTTTACAATAATCCCAATGTGATCTTGTCTCTGGAAACTCAATTAGCGATAATTCGTCTTGGAATCGGCAGAAATCAGAAGAAGTGGCACTACCGAGGAAAAAGAGCAGGTAGGAAGGTCAAGGAAAGGTGCGCCAGACACAATAAAGACCGCCATGAACTGATTCCACTTGTCTCAAGACGCCACCAGGCTCAGAAGACTGGATCGCCAGTTTTAATTGGGTTTCAGAACGTGAGATCACAGAATAATAAAGTGGAAGATGTGGTAGAATTAATTCAGGACTATAAAATGGATGTGATGTTTATGGCAGAAACATGGCATGACCCGGAGTCAATCAGCATAAGTAAGCTGCGGAGCCGGGGTCTTGTGGTCTTCGAGAAAGCAAGGCCAAGACTTCCCGAGTCAGTGAACACCCTGCTCACCAACCATGGAGGAGTGGCAGTGGCTTTCAACTCCATGTTTCGAGGAATGCTATTGAAGTTAACTTCAACTGCCAGCTTTGAACATCTGTGTGTGAGAATAAGCTCAAGCTCCAAGTCAGTCATCGGATTGGTTGTTTATCGCACAGGTGCTGCTTCTTCATTGTTTTACAAGGAATTTGAAAACACCTTGGGTATTCTAGCCACATACAATGAAGAGGTTTTGATTCTGGGTGATTTCAATTTTCACTTGGAGCAGTCCAACAACACAGATGCACAAACATTTCTCAACATTTTAAGGTCCCATGGTTTTGATTCGTCCACAAACCAACCCACCCATAACCAAGGAGGATGGCTTGATGTGATAGCATCCAGAAAGAGTGTCAACATCAACTATATTGATAGTGGCATTTCTGATCACAAGCTGCTTTTGTGCAGTTGTGAGATGCTCAAACCACCTCCCATCTATCGACAGCTCCAAATTAGACGTTGGAATTTTTTGGACACTGAAAAGTTTATTTCAGAACTAAAGCTGTCTCCGCTTTCAGCTGCCACAAGTCTTGATGTGGACTCAGCTTCTGACCTTTATAATTCCACTATGTCAGGGATCCTTGACAAGATGATTCCTTTTAAGACCGTTAGAATACTTTCTGATCCATGGTTTGATCGGGAGTGTCGTACTTCTAAATGTCTGAAAAGGAGTTTAGAAAGGATCTACATGAGGACCAAGAGTGAGAATGATTTTGCTGCATGGCTGGGTCAAAAGCAACTCTACGAAAGACTGCGTAGACACGAGCGCAGAATTTACTAAGCTAATAAACTCAGTGATCCAAAAAACAAAACGGCTAACATTTGGAGCCACATTAATAGTGTCTCTGGTCGAGGAGAAATATCTTCTGTTGACGGAATTCAGCCTGTTGAATTCCAATCTTTTCTGTTACGCTGCAGTGGGACAAAATCTGACTTAGTTGACTCTTCAGTGGGTGTCCCACAAGGATCTGTTCTTGGACCATTGTTGTTTTCTCTATACACTGGAGACCTTGAAAGAATAGTTATGAAGTACAAGCTGGGATTTCATCAATATGCCGATGACACTCAATCCACCCATCAGTCTACCCATCCACCCATCAGTCTACCCATCCACCCATCAGTCTACCCATCCACCCATCAGTCTACCCATCCACCCATCAGTCTACCCATCCACCCATCTATTTTTCGCCCACTTCTCTATTCTCTCTCTTCCAACCCCCACTCTTCACACCCAATCACTCTCTTCTACGCATCTCTCTATTCACCCCATTCACCCTTCTCCCACATTCACCCCATCCACCCTTCTCCCACATTCACCCTATCCACCATTCTCCCCCATTCACCTCCATCCACCTTCCTCCCCCATTCACCGCCATCCACCCTCTTCCCTCATTCACCCCATCCACCCTCCTCCTCCTTTCACCCCCATCCACCCTCCTCCCTTCTTCACCCTCATCCACCTTCCTCCCCCATTCACCCCCATCCACCCTCCTCCTTCATTCACCCCCATCCATCCTCCTCTTTCTTTCACCCCCATCCACCCCCATCCACCTTCCCTCCCTCCCATTCACCCCCATCCACCCTTTTCCCTCTTGCACACCCATCCATCCTTTTCCCCCTTTCACCCCCATCCACCCTTCTCCTCTTTTTATCTTCATCTACCCTCCTCCCTTTTTCACTCCCATCCACCCTCTTCCCCCATTCACCCCCATCCACCCTCCTCCCCCTTTCACCCCCATCCACCCTCCTCCCCCTTTCACCCCCATCCACCCTCCTCCCCCTTTCACCCCCATCCACCCTCCTCCCTTCACCCCCATCCACCTTCCTCCCTATTCACTCCCATCTACCCTTTTCCCCCTTTCATCTCATCCACCCTCCTTCCCCTTTCACCCCCATCCACCCTCCTCCCTTCTTCACCCTCATCCACCTTCCTCCCCCATTCACTCCCATCCACCCTTCTCCCCCTTTCACCCCATCGACCCTTCTTCCCCATTCACTCCCATCCACCCTTCTCCCCCATTCATCCCCCATCCATCCTCCTCCCTCATTCACCTCCATCCACCTTTTCCCATTCATCCCTTCCACTTCCCACCCTTCCCACCCAGCGTACTCTCTAGGAACCAAGCGCTTCGTAAGCTATCTCCTTCCGGTTCATCCCGCTTCACCCCCTTCGGGAACATCACCTCCACCATCCGCTCCAAAAACCTACAACTCACCACTCGCAGAGATAACCTCCTCAAACTCCTGAAAGAATACGACCAACAGGGGATTGAAAAACTGGAGAGTAAAAAATAAGAAATGGAAAAACAGGAAAATGGCCGACAAATATAAAATGGCCGACAAATATAAAATGGCCGACGAAAAATGAGCAACAAGACAAGAAAGGTGGCAAAACAAAAAATAACTTTTTGTTGTTGTTGTTGTAGTTGTGAGGGATGAGCTTTGTTGTGAGGGGATGAGCTTTGTTGTGAGGGATGAGCTTTGTTGTGAGGGATGAGCTTTGTTGTGAGGAATGAGCTTTGTTGTGAGGGATGAGCTTTGTTGTGAGGGATGAGCTTTGTTGTGAGGGATGAGCTTTGTTGTGAGGGGATGAGCTTTGTTGTGAGGGGATGAGCTTTGTTGTGAGGGATGAGCTTTGTTGTGAGGGATGAGCTTTGTTGTGAGGGATGAGCTTTGTTGTGAGGGATGAGCTTTGTTGTGAGGGATGAGCTTTGTTGTGAGGGATGAGCTTTGTTGTGAGGGATGAGCTTTGTTGTGAGGGGATGAGCTTTGTTGTGAGGGGATGAGCTTTGTTGTGAGGGATGAGCTTTGTTGTGAGGGGATGAGCTTTGTTGTGAGGGGATGAGCTTTGTTGTGAGGGATGAGCTTTGTTGTGAGGGATGAGCTTTGTTGTGAGGGGATGAGCTTTGTTGTGAGGGGATGAGCTTTGTTGTGAGGGGATGAGCTTTGTTGTGAGGGGATGAGCTTTGTTGTGAGGGATGAGCTTTGTTGTGAGGGGATGAGCTTTGTTGTGAGGGATGAGCTTTGTTGTGAGGGATGAGCTTTGTTGTGAGGGATGAGCTTTGTTGTGAGGGATGAGCTTTGTTGTGAGGGATGAGCTTTGTTGTGAGGGATGAGCTTTGTTGTGAGGGATGAGCTTTGTTGTGAGAATAAAAAAGAAAAAAATATTTTTTAATGTTTCTTTTTTTCAATTTTAAGTTTGATTAATTTTTTTAATGTGTATCCTTGCACTTATATGGTTACAGTGGCATCGACGCCAAGGGCTGTCAGGCCACTCCTGCACGCCGTCTCTTCTTCGTTTGAGTCGCCACTTTTGCAACTCAAACCTCAGCCTAACCGGGAATCGAACCCTGAGTCTCACGTTTCACGTTTTACTCCCTAACCACTAAAAAACAAAATTTTTGGAAGAAAATAATTTCTTCAAATAGTAAAAAAATTTTTCATTAAATTCGAAAGAGAGTTCAGCTCAATTTTTTTGTTTTTAAAAAACTATATATTGATTTCAAAGTCTTTTTTTGTCATTTTGAAAAAAATATTTAAAAAAAAACGATGATAATGCTTTTTATTAGGGTGAAAGAACGAAATCATATCAACCAATGAAATTTAAGCTTTCAAAATCCTCGTCTCTGATTCGACAGAGGCTTGCCTAGCGCCGCTCTAAGCAAGCAGCCGTCCAATCAGAAGACGACAAAGGTGATGATGATGATACGAGTCATTTTCGTGTATATACGTGCGAGTATATAAGATCTCGAATCTGTGATAAGTCTGTGACAATTCTGTTAACAATTCTTTGAAAATTCAACATGAAAATATATGCGTGTGAGGTTTTGAAAAGTATGGGCGAAAATAAATGTTTTGAAGCAGTGTTGTTGTGGTTGTTGTGGTTGTTGAAAGGTGGATTAATATTATTAATTCAAAAATGCGCCTGCCTCATTTTTGTTCAATAATATTAATCGAGAAATACGAAAGGACCGCCATTTTGTGTGTCGTTTACACTCTCTCTATGCAAGCGTATGTCTGAGCTTGAGACCGAAGAAGAAGAGAAAAAAAAACAATGAAAAGAATAAAAGATTTAAATTACGTCGATAATTTATTTCCGGTTAAAAGTTAACGGAGATCAAACGACCCAAGAGAACCAAAATAGGACCATCATAACAACGATAAATAAGGCACCGATCGCTCAATTAATTAACGAACCAATCAACACAACTAATCAACCAACGAAGGCAGCCAAGAGTCCAATTAAAAAAATAATCAACCAACGCCTCCATTCAACCCATCAAACACCCTCAAAAAGTTTTTTTCTTGCACGCATGCATGTAAGTGCGCACGCACGTAGGCGCATAAGCACCCACACACGCCCACACTCAAATGCACGCACGCACACACAGGCGCTTCTTAGGCCCTGTAAACCTTGTGGGTTTCGCGGGTTACAGACATGCTCCTTGCCCTATTGGAGGGGATGGCATGGTGGGAAATGGTGGAGCCATGGACTGCAGAAGTTCCCCTGTTGATGCGCACTGTGATGTTCTTTTCGGCTGTCTCAGCCCTCCTCTCACACTCTTCCAGCTGTTGCTGGGCCTTGCGGTACTTGGCCAAGGTGATGTTGATCACCTCGTCCTGCAGGGTTTTATGGGTTTCAGGGTTTTGGGCGTTTTGGGCGTTTGGGGGTTTGGGGGTTTGGGGGTTTGGGCGTTTGGAGATTTGGGGGTTTTAGGGTTTTGGTGAATTTGGAAATTGGGGAGGTCGGAGGGTTGGGGGGTTTTGGGTAAAGTTGGAGGCTAGAAGGGTTGGTTGGGTTAACTAGGAAGAGGGCTTTTGGGTGGAATTGGGAGGGAAGAGGAAGGATTTGATGAGATGACCAAGGGGTGAATTAAAGTTTTGCGTTTCAATAGGTGGGTTTGAGAGTTTGGGGGAGTGGAAGCAAGAGGGAGGGAAGTTGAATGAAAGAAGGGGGCCACTCACAGCTTCCAAGAGCTGTCTCTTGTAGAGGGCGATCTTGCTCTGCAGGGCGTTGATCTGCTCGGTCAACTCAGCCACAAGTCTGTTTGTGTGTGTGTGTGTGTGTGTGTGTGTGTGTGTGTGTGTGTGTGTGTGTGTGTGTGTTTGAGTGTGTGTGTGTGTGTGTGTGTGTGTGTGTGTGTGTGTGTGTGTGTGTGTGTGTGTGTGTGTGTGTGTGTGTGTGTTGTGTTTGTGTGTGTGTGCATACGCACGCGTGTGGTTATTAATTTTTTTCCATATATTTTTCAAAAACCTTTTTTATTCTCCAAGACCAAAAAATCCCGAAATAAACCACTCAAAAAATTTGCCAAAACCATAAAGAACATGCAAAATTCTCCAAAAAACCCTAAAAACCTGTGGTCCTCATCAGCCTGCAGTCTCAGCTCAGCCAGCTGCTTGGCGAGTTTCTTGTTCTCAGCAATCAGGTCTCTTCCTCTGCGGTGCTCAGCTTCCAACTCAGCCTCCAATTCACGGATCTGGAAATTTATTTGGTCATTTTGGAGGGTTTTGTGGGGTTGTTGAGTTTTTTTTGGCTTATTTCAAGAGAATAAAAAGATTGAATGAATGGATAAATAGTTCAGATGGATGGATGGATGGATGGATGGATGGATGGATGGATAGATGGATGGATGGATGGATGGATGGATGGATGGATGGATGGATGAATAGATGGATGGATGATATCACCACACCACACCACACCACACCACACCACGTACCCTTCCTTGCAGCTTGGCAACCAGCCTCTTTCCTTCCCTCTGGGCGTAGTTTTCTGCCTCCTCCAGACGCAGGGTCAATTCTCTCAACTCACTCTCAAGACCTGCAAGGCAACATGGAAGGTTATGAGGTGATGGCGAGTAATTAGTTAAGTTTGCCAATTAGTGGAAGAAATTACTGATTTGGAGGTTAATTGGGTGGGTGGGAGGTAGTGATTGGGTGGGTGGGAGGTAGTAATTGGGTTGGTGGGAGGTAGTGATTGGGTGGGTGGGAGGTAGTGATTGGGTTGGTGGGAGGTAGTGATTGGGTGGGTGGAAGGTAGTGATTGGGTGGGTGGGAGGTAGTGATTGGGTGGGTGGGAGGTAGTGATTGGGTGGGTGGGAGGTAGTGATTGGGTGGGTGAAAGGTAGTGATTGGGTGGGTGGGAGGTAGTGATTGGGTGGGTGGGAGGTAGTGATTGGGTGGGTGGGAGGTAGCTATTGGGTGGGTGGGAGGTAGTGATTGGGTGGGTGGGAGGTAGCTATTGGGTGGGTGGAAGGTAGTTATTGGGTGGGTGGGAGGTAGTGATTGGGTGGGTGGAAGGTAGTGATTGGGTGAGTGGGAGGTAGTGATTGGGTGGGTGGGAGGTAGTGATTGGGTGGGTGGGAGGTAGTGATTGGGTGGGTGGGAGGTAGTGATTGGGTGGGTGGGAGGTAGTGATTGGGTGGGTGGGAGGTAGTGATTGGGTGGGTGGGAGGTAGTGATTGGGTGGGTGGGAGGTAGTGATTGGGTGGGTGGGAGGTAGTGATTGGGTGGGTGGGAGGTAGTGATTGGGTGGGTGGGAGGTAGTGATTGGGTGGGTGGGAGGTAGTGATTGGGTGGGTGGGAGGTAGTGATTGGGTGGGTGGGAGGTAGTGATTGGGTGGGTGGGAGGTAGTGATTGGGTGGGTGGGAGGTAGTGATTGGGTGGGTGGGAGGTAGTGATTGGGTGGGTGGGTGAATAGTGGGGTTATAAGTGGAAATAATTCCGGGGATGGTGAGGTTTGGGGTTGGAGATTGGTGGAAGAAATTGAAAAATGAGTGAAAATTGATGGAAGAAATCGAAAGATGGGAATGGGTGAAAAAAAGAAAAATAAAATAAATGAATTAATATTTGATTGATATATTGTTATTAGTTAATTATCATTAATTTATGTAGCGCCAACTCACCCTTCCTGAGTGCATCGGCTTGAGCGTAGTTGTCAAGAGCTCTTGCCAATTCGTTGGCCAAACGGTTGACCTATTTTTGAATGTGGGTCAAAAGTTATTTATAGTTGTCAAACCAAGTCACTGAGGCATGAAGACCCATGCTCCAGTCCAAAGACTTCCTAACCACCCAAATGAACCCCAAATGTCCTGAATGCCTCCAAACACTCATCCGAACACTCCCAACAACTTTTCAATCTCCTTCAACCTTCAAACTCCATCTCCAGCTATCCAAACCCCCAAAAACTCCATATTCTCAAAAAAACCCCAAAACCACCCACTTCAAGCTGCAGCTTATCGGCTCTTTCTTCAGCGGCCCTCTTGCCGTTAAGGGCATCATCGAGAGAGGCAGCAAGAGCGGCCAAGTCTCCTTCGAGCCTCTTCTTGTCGCCCAAGATGGTGTTGAGGGTGATCTGCAACTCGTTGAGGCGACCACCATTGTCGCCAAGAGCTGCCTCCGCAGCCTTCCTGGCTCTCTCAGCCTGTGGGTTTAATTGGGAGTTTTTATTGGGGGTGTTATTGGGGGTTTTATTGGGGGTTTTATTGGGGGTTTTTGGTTGGGTTGATGGGGTTGAGTGGGTGAATAAGATTGGGTGGGTGAATGAGCTGGGGTGGGTGAATGAGGGTTTTCGTTGGGGGGGGGGGGGGAGAGAGAGAGAAGAGGTAGAGATGTGGTAAAGTGGCTTTGGAAAAAATGATTTTTTCGATGGTTTTTTGGGTGGTGGATTGGTGGGAATAGATCGGTATTTGAGGTTTGGGTACAATCATGAGCCCCTATTCAAAAGAACGTATCCACACTAATTAACCAATAACCTTCCTTAAGCTTCGTTCAACCAACAAACAATCAAAATCACACATCTCCACACTCCTCCCCAAATTCCACCAAAACCTCTAAAACCACCCAAAATTCGCTGAAAAAGGAAATGTTTATCTAAATGAACCACCAAAACTTTTCCACCGCCACTGACAGCTTCCAGGAGAGCTCTGAGGTCTTCCAGCTCGGTCTGGAGGGCAATTCTTTTCCTCTCTGACACCGTGAGTGCGTTCCTCGCCTCGTCTCCAGCCGCCCTCTCTGCCTCCAGAGCAAGTTCCAGCTCCTGTGGGGTGTTTGTTTTGTGGGGTGTTTGTTTTGTGGGGTGTTTGTTTTGTGGGGTGTTTGGTTTGTGGGGTGTTTGTTTTTTGGGGTATTTGTTTTTTGTGGTTTTTTTTGTGGGTTTTTTCGAGATTATTTTGTAATTTTGGAAACCAAAATGATGATGGAGAAATAAGAAAATAAGGAAAATGGTGGAAATGAGGATGTGGTGGAGTGGTGGAGTGGTGGAGTGGTGGAGTGATGGAGTGGTGGAGTGATGGATGTGGTGGAATGGTGGAATAGTGGAGTGGTGGAGAGGCGGAGTGGTGGAGTGGTGGAGAGGCGGAGTGGTGGAGTGGTAGAGTGGTGGAGTGGTGGAATGGTGGAGTGGTGGAATGGTGGAGTGGTAGAGTGGTGGAAAGGGGAGGATGGGAAAGAAACCTTGATTCTGATGGCAAGAGACTTGTTAGCCTTGACCAGTTCAGCGTTAGATCTGTTGTAGAGGTGGGATTGCACGTGATTTAAAGTCTTGAAATCCCCTCCAAAAACAAAATCACAAACTCTGGCAACATTTCAAAGCTGCACAAAAAACGAAAAAAAGTCAACAAAACGTCAAAAAAAAGCTTTCAAAAACTACGCAAAAACCCCAAAAAACATCTAATGGACATTCGAAAAACCCCAAAACACCCCCAAAACCCCCTCAAAACATTTTCAAAACCACCCAAAACCCCCCAAAACCCCCCAAAACCCCCTCAAAACATTTTCAAAACCACCCAAAATCCCCCAAAACCCCCTTAAAACTTTTTCAAACCCCCTTAAAACTTTTTCAAAACCCCTCAAAATCCTCCAAAACCCCCAAAACTCCCCAAAACCACCCAAACTCCCCAAAACCACCCAAACTCCCCAAAACCACCCAAACTCCCCAAAACCACCCAAACTCCCCAAAACCACCCAAACTCCCCAAAACCTTGAAAGGCTCTCGAGTTGCAGTTCGAGTTCGTGCAGTTCAGCGTCGTACTTCTTCTTCAGACGAGACAGTTCGTTCTTGTACTTGCTTTCGATCTCCAAGATGCTCTTCTGCAGCTCTTCCACACCCCTCTGGCCTGCCTTGCTGTTGGGGGAAATTGAGAGGCTATTTGGGGAAGGTTGTTTAAAAAAGGTTTTTGTAAAAAGTTCTTTTGGGAGGGAGGGGGGGGGGGGGGTGTTTGGGGGAGGTTTTCTGTAGAAAATTTTTTTGGATAGGGGTTTTTGGTGAATGATTTTATTCTGGAGTGAATATGGCTTTTGATGAGAAGCTTAGGGGTTTAAAGGTGATATTTGGTATTTTCTTCCTCCTCCTCCTCTTTCTCTTCCTCCTCCTCCTTCTCGTCCTTCTCCTCCTCCTCCTCCTCCTCATCCTCCTCCTCCTCCTCTTCCTCTTCCTCTTTTTCCTCCTCCTCTTTCTCTTCCTCTGCCTCCTCCTCTTCCTCTTCCTCTTTTTCCTCCTCCTCTTTCTCTTCCTCTGCCTCCTCCTCTTCCTTCTTTTCTCACCGAGCAGCATCAAGCTCCTCCTCCTTCTCTCTCAGTCTGTGCTCGAAATCGATCTTCAGCTGGTTGAGAGCAGCGTTGCTGGCATCCAGACGAGCCTGGATGGATGGATGGATGAATGGATGAATGGATAGATGGATGAATGGATGGATGAATATATGAATGGATGGATGAATAGATGGATGGATAGAGGGATAGATGGATGGATGGATGAACGGATGAGTGAATGGATGGAAGGATGAATGAGTGGATGGATGGATGGATAGATGGATGAATGCGTGGATTTGGTGGATGAGTTTGATGGATGGATGGGTGGCTGATTGGTTTTGGTGGATAGGTTGATGAAATGAATTGTTAAGAATAATAATAAACCCTTCAAAAAATCTATAAAAAGAATTCAAAACTTCCAGAAAAACTCTTCAAAAAACCTCTTAAAAAACCCAAAAAAACCATCAAAGAACCTTTAAAATACCCTCAAAATACTGCTAAAACATTCTCAAAATACCGCCAAAATACCGTAAAAATACCGCCAAAACTCACGTGGAGGTCCCTGATGGTATCGTGAGCATCGGAAAGTTCCAGAGCAAGTCTGTCCCTCTCAGCTTCCAGCTGTGCCTTGATGGCCAACAGTTCTTGAACCTGCCTGGTCAAGTCTTTGATTTGACCTTGGGCTTCCCTGAGAGCGTCTGTGTGGAGTTTTTGGGTTTTTAGAGGGTTTCTTAGAGGTTTCTCTAGAGTTTTTTTGGGGGTTTATTGAGATTCTTTGGGGGTTTTTGGGGTTTTGGGGGTATTAAGTTTCGAGTTTTGAAAGATGTTATTTTGAGAAATTAAAAAATTATTGTTGGGTGAGAAAAGAGTTTATTTGGAGATAAAAAGAGTTGGAGAGGGAAGGAGTTGGAGAGAGGAGGAGTTGGAGAGAGGGGGAGTTGAAGAGAGGAGGAGTTGGAGAGAAGAGGAGTTGGAGAGAGGAGGAGTTGGAGAGAGGAGGAGTTGGAGAGAGGAGGAGTTGGAGAGAGAAGGAGTTGGAGAGAAGAGGAGTTGGAGAGAGGAGGAGTTGGAGAGAGGAGGAGTTGGAGAGAAGAGGAGTTGGAGAGAGAAGGAGTTGGAGAGAGGAGGAGTTGGAGAGAGGAGGAGTTGGAGAGAGGAGGAGTTGGAGAGAGGAGGAGTTGGAGAGAGAAGGAGTTGGAGAGAGGAGGAGTTGGAGAGAGGAGGAGTTGGAAGAGAGAGGAGTTGGAAGAGAGGATGAGTTGGAGAGAGGAGGAGTTGGAAAGAAGAGGAGTTGGAGAGAGGAGGAGTTGGAGAGAGGAGGAGTTGGAGAGAGGAGGAGTTGGAGAGAGGAGGAGTTGAAGAGAGGAGGAGTTGGAGAGAGGAGGAGTTGGAGAGAAGAGGAGTTGGAGAGAGAAGGAGTTGGAGAGAAAGGGAGTTGGAGAGAGGAGGAGTTGGAGAGAGGAGGAGTTGGAAAGAGGAGGAGTTGGAGAGAGAAGGAGTTGGAAGAAGAGTTCTCCCTCACCCGAAAGTTTTTTGTTCTCCCTGAGGGCAGCATCCAACTTGTCTTGAGCCTCTTGGAGAGCAGCCTGATGAGAATGATGATGATGGTGAGGGAGAAGAAAAAAAGGATGATGATGATGGTGAAGAGAGAAGAGGAGAGGATGGTGATGATGGTGAAAAAGAGAAGAGAAGAGGATGATGAGGGTGAAAAGAAAAAAGATAATGGTGAGAAGAAGAAAGGAAAAGAAAATGATGATGAAAAAAAAGCTACTGATGGTGATGGGAAAAAGTGATGAGGATGGTGAAAAAGAACCAAAAACACCTGAAACTACCAAAAAAACTATCAGAACCACTCAAGATCAATCAAAAACCATCTTAAAAATCCACTCAAAAGTTATTCTCACAAACCACCTTCAAAAAAATAATTACCTTTAAAAACATCCAAAAAACCACCGAAAACTATCCAAAAACCACCAAAAAACCACCCAAAAGCCACCAAAAAGCCACCCAAAAATCACCCAGAAGCCACCAAAAAACCACCCAGAAACCACCCAGAAACCACCCAGAAACCACCCAGAAACCACATAAAATCGACTCAAAAACTTTTAAAAACCTCACCTTAAGACGGGCGTTTTCTCCAGCCAGCCTCTGGAGTTCTCCAGCAGAGTTGGCAGCTGCCCCGTTGAGGTCATCAAATTTCTTCTGGAGGTCGAACAGCAGGGAGTCGCTGTGCTTCAGCCTCTTAGCCAGGTCACCTCCGTTTAGGTTGGACTGGAAAAGATTATGTATTTTGGGGGGGTTTGAAGGGTTTCAGGGGGTTTTGGGTAATTTTGGGGGGTTTTGGAAAATTTTGGGGGGTTTGGGGGGTTTAGGGGTTTTGGGGGCTTTTGGCTAAAATCTGGTGAACTGAATTTGTTTTTTTGAGTGGATTTTGGGTTGAGAGGGTTGGGTGAAAACTGGGGATGGTTTGAGTGAAATGGGTGGATGAACGACAGGTAGCAATGTTTTGTTAAAAAAACTTAAAAACTTCAAAAACTCATTGAAACTTCCCAAAACCTTAAAAACCCATAAAACCACCAAAATAACCCTCAAAAACTCACAGCTTCCAGCTCGGCAGCGATGTCTCTGATTTCAATGGTGAGTTTCACCTTGTCCTTCTCAAGCTTGTTAGCCTTGCTCTTCCATTGCTCCAACAACTCTTCCAACTCGCTAATGCGCAGACCAGCCTTGCGTCTGTTTTTGAAGTTTTTTGGGTGCTTTAAACATTAAAAAAAAAAAAATTCAAAATGTTTTTTAGTTGTTTTGGATGATTTTTTGTGGATCGAATTGTTCGTTTGTTGAAAAGTTGTTGATTTGAGCTGGATGTTTGGCTTTTGTTGTTGTTAGGAAGATTTGTTGGTGGGTTGGTTGAGGGTTGAAGTGGCTTGTTTTGAGAACAGAACAACTATTAAAAATCTCAACCTCTATCAAACCATTCCAAACCCATCTTGACACTATATCATTTTTCAAATCCACCCAAACCTCTCACAAACTTCCCTAACTCGCCACAAACTACTCACTTCCCCAGATCACTTTTCTATACTCCTCAAATCTCCCTAATTTTTCAACCCTATCAAACTCTCAATAACCCTTCAAAACATTTCAAAACTCCTCCAACCTACCTAGCTTCCTCGAATTCTCCAATCCTGAGGTTGATGTCCTGGTCGTACTTGGCCTTGAGGTTAGCCAAATCGTTGAGTGCCTTTTGCAACTGAGCCTTGAGGCTGCTTGCAAGCTCTGGAGATATTACGAAAGTGATGAAAAGGGAAAATCAAAGAGGTTTATTTGGAAAGATTTAAAGGAGGAAGCAAAGGTATGGATGAGAATGTGGGAAGTTGGGTGAGGATGTGGAAGGTTGGGTGAGGATGTGGAAGGTTGGGTGAGGATGTGGAAGGTTGGGTGAGGATGTGGAAGGTTGGGTGAGGATGTGGAAGGTTGGGTGAGGATGTGGAAGGTTGGGTGAGGATGTGGAAGGTTGGGTGAGGATGTGGGAAGTTGGGTGAGGATGTGGAAGGTTGGGTGAGGATGTGGGAAGTTGGGTGAGGATGTGGAAGGTTGGGTGAGGATGTGGAAGGTTGGGTGAGGATGTGGAAGGTTGGGTGAGGATGTGGAAGGTTGGGTGAGGATGTGGGAAGTTGGGTGAGGATGTGGAAGGTTGGGTGAGGATGTGGGAAGTTGGGTGAGGATGTGGAAGGTTGGGTGAGGATGTGGAAGGTTGGGTGAGGATGTGGAAGGTTGGGTGAGGATGTGGAAGGTTGGGTGAGGATGTGGAAGGTTGGGTGAGGATGTGGAAGGTTGGGTGAGGATGTGGAAGGTTGGGTGAGGATGTGGAAGGTTGGGTGAGGATGTGGAAGGTTGGGTGAGGATGTGGAAGGTTGGGTGAGGATGTGGGAAGTTGGGTGAGGATGTGGAAGGTTGGGGAAAAAAGAAAATGAAAAAAAAAGCTTAGAGATGTTAAGTGGTTTGAAAGAGTTTGAATAAAGTAAAAAAATAAAAAAAGGGGTGTTGAAGAAAAAAATAAAAAAATAAACTGTGAAATAAATGGGTGAAAATTGGTGAAAATGGGTGGAAATGGGTGAAGAACTCACCGGCTTCCTCGTCGAAGCGAGCATTGGCGTTGTCGAGTTCGATTTGGAGGTTGTTGACTGCGATGGACAGGGAGTTCTTGGCCTGGGTGGGTGGGTTGGAAGGGGTTGAAGGAGGGATTGAGAAGGGGGTAAGAAAGGGGAAAGTGGGTTAGAGAGGGGGAAGTAGGTTGGAAAGGGGGGGTTAAAAAAAAGGGGAGAGTCGAAGAGGGTAAGGGGGAGGGGTTGAAAAAGAGGAAAAGGGGAATTTGAAAGGGTTGTAACTAAAATTGATTTGGTGTGTTGAGAAAAATGACGATTTGATGTCAAATTAATTTCACCCATGAATGAATTGAATCGCATAACTTTCCCCTTATTAACCAGCTTCACCAACTAATGAGCCATTAAGGAATTGACCAACACACTAATTAACTATGAATTGACCAGTTTACTAATTATTGATCACAAGGTCACTCATTCAAACCACCCCCCACCGAGAGAGCGTCATCCAGCTGTGACTTGAGGTCATCCACCGTGGCTTGCAACAGAGACTTTGCCTTGTTGAGGTTGCCTAGAGCGCTGTCGAGTTCTTGCACTTGTCTGGGGGAGGTAATTGAGGGTTAATTGAGGGGTTAATTAAGTTGTTAATTGAAAGTTAACTAAGTGGTTAATTGAGTGACTAATTGAGTGGTTAATTGAGTTGTTAATTGAAAGTTAACTAAGTGGTTAATTGAGTGACTAATTGAGTGGTTAATTGAGTTGTTAATTGAAAGTTAACTAAGTGGTTAATTGAGTGACTAATTGAGTGGTTAATTGGGTGTTCAATTGAGTGGTTGAGTGGGTTGGCTGGTTAGTGGGGGATTCTGTTAATTGGGTTAGAATAAATAGTTAGTTGGGTGGAGTTTATTGTGAATAGAAAATGGGGGATTATATGGGTAGATTGAAAATAATTGGGGTTTCGAAGTAAAAGTTGACTTGGTAGGTGCTGAGTAAGAAGGAGGGTGGTTTGATTGATTGAGTGAGTGAGGTTGATTGGAGGTTGAACGGTGTTTGGACTAATAAAAGTGAAGAAAGAGTGAGTTGGACTGATAGAAAAACTTCCTTGTAATTTCAAAAAATCCATCGCAAAACCTCTCAAAAATCTTCCAAAACCCTCCAAAATTGCAGCCACCTGTGGAGGTCGTAGTTCTCCTGAGTGAGCTTGGCCTTCCATGCGTTGAGGTCGTTGTTCTGGCGAGTGAGTTCTTCCACTTGAGCCTTCAGTCTCCTCAGCTGGTCTTCCAAGTGCTCCACCTTGCTCTCTGCTGCAGCCTACGTGGTTCGGGAGTTATTCTTCATCTTGTTTTTCAGTTTTTTTATATTTTTTATTTTGTTTTTTATTTTTTATTTAATTTTATATATATATATTTTTTTAATAGTTTTATAGTTTTTTTTTGTTTTTTTTTCACTAGTTTTTATTTCTGAGTAGAAATAAAATAAATAGGGGTGTTGGAAGCTGAAAAGAGGAATTCGGAGGTTTGTGTTTAATTCCTGGAAACTTTAGGGGCTCAGGGTGGGTGAGAGTGAGTTTGTGGAAAGCTTTGGAGATTTGGTTGAGGTTTTTGATGGCATAAAAAAACAAGATGACTGAGTAATTTGGAAAAAAATGAACAATCAGAAAGATTAAAAAAATTAAGAAGTATTAAGGAAGATTAAGGGGATTAAGGTGGAGGATTAAGAAGAAATTAAAAAGAGAGATTAAGAAGATTAAGAAGAAATATTGGAAAGATTAGGCAGAGAGATTGAAAAAATTAAAAAAGAATTAAAAAGAATAAAAGGGATTGAGAGAAGATTAAAAAAATTGAAATGAGATTGAGAAGAAATTGAAAAGATTGAAAAGGGACTCAGAAAGATTAAGGTGATTAAGAAGGATTAAGAAAGATTAAGGTGATTAAGAAGGATTAAGAAGAGATTAAGAAGCCTGAGACGAGAGAAGGTGACTTACTCTGGCCTTGTTGGCAGCGTCGAGGGCGGAGTTGCTGCTCTCAAGTTCAAACAACAACTGCTGTTTCTCCTTCTCGAGTCTGTTGTTGTTTATGTTAGTGCTGTTGTTGGTGTTTTTTGTTGGTGTTGGTGTTGTTGTTGGTGTTGTTGTTGTTGGTGTTGTTGTTGTTGGTGTTGTTGTTGGTGTTGTTGGTGTTGTTGTTGTTGGTGTTGTTGATGTTGATGTTGTCGGTGTTTGTGTTGGTGTTGGTGTTGTTGTTGTTGGTGTTGTTGTTGGTGTTGTTGTTGTTGGTGTTGTTGATGTTGATGTTGTCGATGTTTGTGTTGGTGTTGTTCCAAACGGTAATCTAATAAAAAGTGAAGTTATTCGATCACTTATCTGATCTATCAATTTAAAAAATAAATAACAAAAATCCTTTCCCACCCACCTGGCCTTCTGCTTGTTGAGGTGGTCAAGTTGGTCTGCCAACTCGTTCAAGGCGTCCTGGTGCCTCTTCCTGCGTGATGGGAGGATGGATGGATGGATGGATAAATAGATAGATGGATGGATGGATGGATAAAAGAATGGATAGATGGATAGATGGATAGAAGAATGAATGGATGGATGGATGGATGGAAGGACAGATGGATGGATGGATGGATGGATGAATGGATGGATGGATGGGTGAATGGATGGATGGAGAGATGGATGGATGGATGGATGGATGAATGGATGGATGGATGGGTGAATGGATGGATGGATTTATGGGTAGATGGATGGATGGATGGATGGATGGATGGATGGATGGATGGATGAATGGATGGATGGATGGATGGATGGATGAATGGATGGATAGATGGGTGAATGGATAGATGGATTTTTGGGTAGATGGATGGATGGATGGATGGAGTGATGGGTGAATGGATGGATGGATGGATGGATGGATGGATGAATGGATGGATGTATGGATGGATGGAAGGAAGGATGGATGGATGGATGGATAGACAAATTCAGAAATAATTTTTAATTTATTTCAAATCTTTTTCAACTTTCCTTCACCCACACCCCCCTCCTTCATCCACACCCTCCTTCTTCATCCACACCCTCCTCCTTCATCCACACCCCCCTCCTTCATCCACACCCTCCTCCTTCATCCACCCCTTTTCGTCACCCACTTGAGAGCAGCCAGTTCGGCCTCATGCTGGGCAGCAAGGGCGTCGTAGTCCTTCTTCAACTTCGCCAACTCTGCGTCCCTTTTCCTGTTGTACTCAGACTGGGAGAGAGGGGGGAGGGGAGATTGGGTGAATATGGGGGTTGTTCAGGTGATTGGGAAAAAAATTAAAGGGATTATGAGTGATTATGGGTGTTTATAGGTAATAAGGGGCGATTATGAGTGAGTATGAGTGATTATGGGTGAGGGTGATGGGTGATTATGGGTGAAAGTGATGGGTGATTATGGGTGAGTATGAGTGATTATGGGTGAGAGTGATGGGTGATTATGGGTGAGTATGAGTGATTATGGGTGAGAGTGATGGGTGAGTATGGGTGAGAGTGATGGGTGATTATGGGTGAGAGTGATGGGTTATTATGGGTGAGAGTGATGGGTGATTATGGGTGAGAGTGATGGGTGATTATGGGTGAGAGTGATGGGTGATTATGGGTGAGTGTGATGGGTGATTATGGGTGAGAGTGATGGGTGATTATGGGTGAAAGTGATGAGTGATTATGGGTGAGAGTGATGGGTGATTATGGGTGAGTATGAGTTATTATGGGTGAGAGTGATGAGTGATTATGGGTGAGTATGAGTGATTATGGGTGAGAGTGATGGGTGATTATGGGTGAGAGTGATGGGTGGTTATGGGTGAGAGTGATGAGTGATTATTACGAAGGATTTGGACGAATACGGGTAGGTTATGAAAGAAGGTTCTTATATTGGAGGGGAGGGGAAAGAGGGAGTGAGTGTCATTGAATAATTAAATCATGAAAACGACTCAATTAGCGAGTAATTAACAAATAGATTAGTGGAGCAATTGTTCAATTAATTGAACAAACCATAATTTAATTAGTTAATCAACCAATTAGCCACTCAATTACCTGGGCACCTCCAGCTCCCTCGGCCTCTTCGAGTCTCTCGGTGAGGGAGGTGAACTCAAATGACATATCGTTCAACTCCTGCTCGGCCTGGCGAATGGAGGTTTTGGGTGAGGGGGGGTTTGAAGGGGTTATGAGGGTTTTCATAAAATTATTTTTGGTTGTATGGGGGTTTTTGGGTGTTATTTAAGATATAGCGAGGTTTAGAAAATATGGCATTTTTGGTGGTTCAAGTGGATATTTTCGATTCTTTGTTATATTTTTTGGGTTTTGATGAGGAGTTTAGCGGGTAAAATTGAGACTTTTTTGAAATGAAGCTCGTAGTGATATTGGGGTGGCTGAATCCTATTGAGGCTTTTGGGAAGGGAGGGGGAAAGAGGGGGAGATGGGGAGAGAAGGGGAGAGAGGGGGAGGGAGGGGGAGAGAAAGGGAGAGAGAGGGAGAAAGGGGAAGAAGGGGAGAGAGGGGAAGAGGGGGGGGGGGGGAGAGAAGGGGAGAGAGGGGAAGAGGGGGAGAGAAGGGGGGAGAGGGGGGTGAGTGAGAAGACAAGTAGACGGTGTGATGAAATTAAAAAATTTTTTTTACTAAGTTGAATTTCTATTCAAAAAAAAGACAACATATAGAAATGGAATCGACAGGAAACAGATCATGTATAGAAGTTGCGTTTCTAAAGTTTATTTTTACTTCTAAAGGTCACGTGTTTGCTCTTGAAGCTTATCTCACCACCTCTTTCTTTGCCAGTCCTCAAAACAGATCTTCCTTTTATTTTTTTATTTTATTTTTTAAATATTAAAATTAATTTTCGTTGTTCTTTCAATTCTTTTTATTTGTCAACTTCCTTTTTTCTAATTAGAAAGATTAATTAGAAAGATTAATTAGAAAGATTAATTAGAAAGATTAATTAGAAAGATTAATTAGAAAGATTAATTAGAAAGATTAATTAGAAAGATTAATTAGAAAGATTAATTAGAAATATTAATTAGAAAGATTAATTAGAAAGATTAATTAGAAAGATTAATTAGAAAGATTAATTAGAAAGATTAATTAGAAAGATTAATTAGAAAGATTAATTAGAAAGATTAATTAGAAAGATTAATTAGAAAGATTAATTAGAAAGATTAATTAGAAAGATTAATTAGAAAGATTAATTAGAAAGATTAATTAGAAAGATTAATTAGAAAGATTAATTAGAAAGATTAATTAGAAAGATTAATTAGAAAGATTAATTAGAAAAGTTATTTCAGATGTGCTATTGAAATTAGTCACTCAACCCCTTCGTCTTCTCGGAATTTAACACATTGAAAAGTCGCAAGAATCACTTTTCAACCTTACAACAAAAATTAAAAAATAAATTGATACGTGGCTGCTACTTTGTTTTTTCTATACCGGAAATAGATTCATTATATTAAAAAAAAACTTTTTCTTTTCATATCTTTGAGCATTTTTCTTTGATTGAAATGGCTTTATTTCAAATAAAAAAGACAAAAATTAAAAACTGGAACACGAAAGAAAAAAAAACGCAAATAAGAATATTTTTTTATTATTTCTTTCTTTTTTTTAATACTCAGTATTATTATAATAATTATCAATTTTATTAAGTAATGTTGTTCTATCATTAGTTGTACCTCATCATTTGTATGTCATTTTTAAAAGTTCATTTATATCGTAATATTAATTTCCAATTCTTTTTTATATTCTCATTTCATTACTTTCCTCATTTTCATGTTTTTATTCTTCGTTATTATTATTATTAGTATTATTATTATTATTATTATTATTATTATTATTATTATTATTATTATTATTAATACTATTATTATCATTTTGTTTTTTTGTTGTTATTATTTTTATCTTTCTCTTCCTGCAGCTGCCAACTTAGTCTTGCTGCTCTCATAAGCGAGCAATGGAATGAACGGAATGAAAGATGGATGGATGGATGGATGGATGGATGGATGGATGGATGAAAGAATGGGCACATGAAGAGAGGGATGGATGGATGGATGGATGAATAGATAAATAGATGAATGGATGGATGGAAGGATGGATGGATGGATAGATGGATGGATGGATGGATGAATGTATGGATGGATGAATGGATGGATGGATAGATGGATGGATGGATGAATGAATGAATGAATGGATAGATGGATGGATGGATGGATAGAGGCAAGAATGGGTACTTAATAAAAGAAATGAATTTTAAATTTGTTACAGAGATAGGCCTCTAATTGAAGCATTGTGGAATGATGCTGGAATGTGATGTTGTTGTTGTTGTTGTTGATGTTTTTGTTGATGTATTGTTGTTGATGTTGTTGTTGATGTTTTTGTTGATGTATTTTTGTTGATGTTGTTGTTGATGTTGTTGTCGATGTTGTTGTTGATGTTGTTGTCGATGTTGTTGTTGATGTTGTTGTTGATGTATTTTTGTTGATTTAGTTATAGCGGATGTTTCTGTTGTTGATATGGTCTTATTTTTATGAGGTTTTTTTTGTTGCTGGTGTTAAAACTTTACTGTTGCTAATGTTATGATACTGTTGTGGTGTTATTGCTGTTGCTGTGGTATTGCTGTTGCTGTGGTATTGCTGTTGCTGTGGTATTGCTGTTGCTGTGGTATTGCTGTTGCTGTGGTATTGCTGTTGCTGTGGTATTGCTGTTGCTGTGGTATTGCTGTTGCTGTGGTATTGCTGTTGCTGTGGCATTGCTGTTGCTGTGGTATTGCTGTTGCTGTGGTATTGTTGTTGCTGTGGTATTGCTGTTGCTGTGGTATTGCTGTTGCTGTGGTATTGCTGTTGCTGTGGTATTGCTGTTGCTGTGGTATTGCTGTTGCTGTGGTATTGCTGTTGCTGTGGTATTGCTGTTGCTAATTTTATGATGCTCTTGCTGTTGTACAGCTGCTTTCGGTTTTATTGTTGTCATTATTCTATTTTAATGCCTGGTTTACTTTGGGGCTTCAAAACTTTGGGGTTTTTTGTTATTATTCTTATGGGGTTTGTTATCCTAGCTATTGTTATTATTCTTATGGGGTTTGTTATCCTAGCTATTGTTATTATTTTTGTTTTGTTGTTGTTACTATAATAAAAATGAAAGTAATTGTTATTGTTGATATTTTTATTTATACTATAATAAAAATAAAAATAATAATAATTATTATTATGGTTTTTATTGTTGCTTACCCTCAATCTAGCCTGCCTTTCCGCCTCCAGAGCATCTTCCAGTTCGCGGAGTCGGGCCTGAGTAATAACAATAATAATAATAAATACAATATAAATTATATGAAAATAAAATTATAAATAACAATAATAATAATAATAATAATAATAATAATAATAATAATAATAACAATAATAATAATAATAATAATAATAATAATAATAATAATAATAATAATAATAATAATAATAATAATAATAATAATAATAATAATAATAATAATAATAATAATAATAATAATAATAATAATAATAATAATAATAATAATAATAATAATAATAATAATAATAATAATAATAATAATAATAATAATAATAATAATAATAATAATAATAATAATAATAATAATAATGATAATAATGATAGTAGTATACATAAAAAGTGATAAATATATATAAATTGAGAAAATGATAAAAATAATAAATGAGCAGTAAGGAGAAATAAAAATTTAAACTTTTTAAAACAAAAAAATTAAATAATTCGAAAAAAAAGATTTAAAAAAACAAATATTAATTATTAATAAAAAAAAAAAAAATATTAATTATTAATAAAAAAAACAAAATATTAATTATTAATAAAAAAAAACAAAAAACAAAAAAAACAAAAGAAGGAGGAAGCGGACTTCAAGCCTAGTGGCGGTGTTGGGGGAGAGACCCCTGAAGACCTGGTAGTTCCTCACCACCTCGATGTTCTCGCCATCAGCCACTCCTCCTCCCACCGTTCTGCAGGGGTTGGGGGTTTTTTGAGGGTTTTGGGAGGTTTTAGGGGGTTTTTGATGGGTTTTTTGGGGGGTTTTGAAGGGGGAGTTTGGGATGTTTGGAAGATTTTTGGGGTTTTGGAGGGTTTTGGGTGTTTTGGGTGTTTAGTGAATTTTTCGGGTGTTTTCAGTTTTATTTATTCAGGGGGGTTTTGAGGCGATTTTTGGTGTTGGTGAAATTTTTTTGGGTGTGTTGTGTCTGAGAAGGTTTTTTTTTAATGGAATATTTGTGAGTTTGGACATTTTCGGAGTTTCGTGCCGAAAAAAAATCCAAAAATCAAAACAAAGCTTCAAATCCACCTCTTAACGGTCCTTCTGATGACACTGCTTGTTTCACCACTAGACATGTTGGATATTGTTGGATGTTGCAGAGGATAACAGGATAACAAGATGGAATTTCTTTAATCACTATATCTCGCAAATCAATCCTGGGGAGGTTGATTGGGGGAGGTTGATTGGGGGAGGTTGATTGGGGGAGGTTGATTGGGGGAGGTTGATTGGGGGAGGTTGATTGGGGGAGGTTGATTGGGGGAGGTTGATTGGGGGAGGTTGATTGGGGGAGGTTGATTGGGGGAGGTTGATTGGGGGAGGTTGATTGAGGGAGGTTGATTGGGGGAGGTTGATTGGGGGAGGTTGATTGGGGGAGGTTGATTGGGGGAGGTTGATTGGGGGAGGTTGATTGGGGGAGGTTGATTGGGGGAGGTTGATTGGGGGAGGTTGAGTGGGGGAGGTTGAGTGGGGAAGGTTGATTGGGGGAGGTTGATTGGGGGAGGTTGATTGGGGGAGGTTGATTGGGGGAGGTTGATTGGGGGAGGTTGAGTGGGGGAGGTTGATTGGGGGAGGTTGATTGGGGGAGGTTGATTGGGGGAGGTTGATTGGGGGAGGTTGATTGGGGGAGGTTGATTGGGGGAAGTTGATTGGGGGAGGTTGGTTGGGGGAGGTTGATTGGGGGAGGTTGATTGGGGGAGGTTGATTGGGGGAGGTTGATTGGGGGAGGTTGATTGGGGGAGGTTGATTGGGGGAGGTTGATTGGGGGAGGTTGATTGGGGGAGGTTGATTGGGGGAGGTTGATTGGGGGAGGTTGATTGGGGGAGGTTGATTGGGGGAGGTTGATTGGGGGAGGTTGATTGGAGGAGGTTGATTGGGGGAGGTTGATTGGGGGAGGTTGATTGGGAGAGGTTGATTGGGGGAGGTTGATTGGGGGAGGTTGATTGGGGAAGGTTGATTGGGGGAGGTTGATTGGGGGAGGTTGATTGGGGGAGGTTGATTGGGGGAGGTTGATTGGGGGAGGTTGATTGGGGGAGGTTGATTGGGGGAGGTTGATTGGGGGAGGTTGATTGGGGGAGGTTGATTGGAGGAGGTTGATTGGGGGAGGTTGATTGGGGGAGGTTGATTGGGGGAGGTTGATTGGGGGAGGTTGATTGGGGGAGGTTGATTGGGGGAGGTTGATTGGGGGAGGTTGATTGGGGGAGGTTGATTGAGGGAGGTTGATTGGGGGAGGTTGATTGGGGGAGGTTGATTGGGGGAGGTTGATTGGGGGAGGTTGATTGGGGGAGGTTGATTGGGGGAGGTTGATTGGGGGAGGTTGATTGGGGGAGGTTGATTGGGGGAGGTTGATTGAGGGAGGTTGATTGGGGGAGGTTGATTGGGGGAGGTTGATTGGGGGAGGTTGATTGGGGGAGGTTGATTGGGGGAGGTTGATTGGGGGAGGTTGATTGGGGGAGGTTGATTGAGAGAGGTTGATTGGGGGAGGTTGATTGGGGGAGGTTGATTGGGGGAGGTAGATTGGGGGAGGTTGATTGGGGGAGGTTGATTGGGGGAGGTTGATTGGGGGAGGTTGATTGGGGGAGGTTGATTGGGAGAGGTTGATTGGGGGAGGTAGATTGGGGGAGGTTGATTGGGGGAGGTTGATTGGGGGAGGTTGATTGGGGGAGGTTGATTGGGGGAGGTAGATTGGGGGAGGTTGATTGGGGGAGGTTGATTGAGGGTTGGAGGTTTGAAGGTTTATTGGGGGTTTGAGAATTGGGTTGAGAAATTTTTTGAGGGTTTTTGGGTTTTTTGATGGTTTTTTATGGGCTTTTTGGGGGTTTGTTGGGAGATTGTTGGGGGTTTGTTGGGGGTTTGTTGGGGGTTTGTTGGGGGTTTGTTGGGGGTTTGTTGGGGGTTTGTTGGGGGTTTGTTGGGGGTTTGTTGGGGGTTTGTTGGGGGTTTGTTGGGGGTTTGTTGGGGGTTTGTTGGGGGTTTGTTGGGGGTTTGTTGGGGGTTTGTTGGGGGTTTGTTGGGGGTTTGTTGGGGGTTTGTTGGGGGTTTGTTGGGGGTTTGTTGGGCGTTTGTTGGGGGTTTGTTGGAGGTTTGTTGGAGGTTTGTTGGGGGTTTGTTGGGGGTTTGTTGGGGGTTTATTGAAGGCTTGTTGGGGGTTTGTTGGGGGTTTGTTGGGGGTTTGTTGAGGGTTTGTTGGGGGTTTGTTGGGGGTTTGTTGGGGGTTTGTTGGGGGTTTGTTGGGGGTTTGTTGTGGGTTTGTTGGGGGTTTGTTGGGGGTTTGTTGGGGGTTTGTTGGGGGTTTATTGGAGAAAGTTGTTGTTTGGGGGAGAATGTGTGTTGTTGTTTGAGTTGATATTGTTTTTATTTTTGTTTGGAATTTTAAATGTTGAAATTAGGCTCATAGGTTATTGTTCGAAGGGGGGGGGGGTGGTGGTTGGTGCTGGGTTGAGGAAGAGATGATTTGAATCCTAATGAGTTAACAAGAGTGAATAAGATTCATTGGAGGGTTTTGTAGGTGGAAAAGGTTTGTATTAATGAGGTTCGAAAAGAAGGAGAGAGGAAGAGGGTTCATTAGGTTTATGTAGAAAAACTATTTGAGGTGGGTTGGATGAGGGGATGGGTTGGATGAGAGGATGGGTTGGATAAGAGGATGGGTTGGATGGGGGGATGGGTTGGATGAGAGGATGGGTTGGATGAGAGGATGGGTTGGATGAGAGGATGGGTTGGATGGGGGGATGGGTTGGATGGGGGGATGGGTTGGATGGGGGGGATGGGTTGGATGGGGGGATGGGTTGGATGGGGGGATGGGTTGGATGAGAGGATGGGTTGGATGAGAGGATGGGTTGGATGGGGGGATGGGTTGGATGAGAGGATGGGTTGGATGAGAGGATGGGTTGGATGGGGGGATGGGTTGGATGGGGGGATGGGTTGGATGGGGGATGGGTTGGATGGGGGGATGGGTTGGATGGGGGGATGGGTTGGATGGGGGGATGGGTTGGATGGGGGGATGGGTTGGATGGGGGGATGGGTTGGATGGGAGGATGGGTTGGATGGGGGGATGGGTTGGATGAGAGGATGGGTTGGATGAGAGGATGGGTTGAATGGGGGGATGGGTTGGATGAGAAGATAGGTTGGATGGGGGGATGGGTTGGATGAGAGGACGGGTTGGATGAGGAGATGGGTTGGATGAGGGGATGGGTTGGATGAGGGGATGAGTTGGATGAGGGGATGGGTTGGATGAGAGGATGGGTTGGATGAGGGGATGGGTTGGATGAGAGGATGGGTTGGATGAGGGGATGGGTTGAATGAAGAGATGGGTTGGATGAAAGTTTGGGCTGGATGGAAAGATGGGTTGGATGGGTTAGATGAGAGGATGGGTTGGATGGTGGGATGGATTGGATGGAGGTATGGATTACCGGAAAGTTGAGATGGGTTAGAAAAAATGTTTAAAATAGTTTGTAAAATGATGTAAGAAAGGTTATAGAGGGTTGTTGGAGTGGTGTAACAGAGGAAGGTGGTTTGATGGTTGTTTGATGGAGGGGGGTGGGTTGTAAAGGTTCATGGATAAAGTTGTTGAGTGTTGTGTTGTTTCTGGAGAGATGTTGAAGTTGAAATTAAATGTTTGCCTGTTGATTGGGAAAAGAGGGTGAAGGAGAAAAAGAGAAAAATGAGAACGCTGTTGTTGGAAGTGTTTAAAGGGTGTGGTTGTTTGGAAGGAGGGGGTTGTTTGGAGGGAGGGGGTTGTTTGGAGGGAGGGGGTTGTTTGGAGGGAGGGGGTTGTTTGGAGGGAGGGGGTTGTTTGGAGGGAGGGGGTTGTTTGGAGGGAGGGGGTTGTTTGGAAGGAGGGGGTTGTTTGGAGGGAGGGGGTTGTTTGGAAGGAGGGGGTTGTTTGGAGGGAGGGGGTTGTTTGGAGGGAGGGGGTTGTTTGGAGGGAGGGGGTTGTTTGGAGGGAGGGGGTTGTTTGGAAGGAGGGGGTTGTTTGGAAGGAGGGGGTTGTTTGGAGGGAGGGGGTTGTTTGGAGGGAGGGGGTTGTTTGGAGGGAGGGGGTTGTTTGGAGGGAGGGGGTTGTTTGGAGAGAGGGGGTTGTTTGGAGGGAGGGGGTTGTTTGGAGGGAGGGGGTTGTTTGGAGGGAGGGGGTTGTTTGGAGGGAGGGGGTTGTTTGGAGGGAGGGGGTTGTTTGGAGGGAGGGGGTTGTTTGGAGGGAGGGGGTTGTTTGGAAGGAGGGGGTTGTTTGGAGGGAGGGGGTTGTTTGGAGGGAGGGGGTTGTTTGGAGGGAGGGGGTTGTTTGGAAGGAGGGGGTTGTTTGGAGGGAGGGGGTTGTTTGGAAGGAGGGGGTTGTTTGGAAGGAGGGGGTTGTTTGGAGAGAGGGGGTTGTTTGGAGGGAGGGGGTTGTTTGGAGGGAGGGGGTTGTTTGGAGGGAGGGGGTTGTTTGGAAGGAGGGGGTTGTTTGGAGGGAGGGGGTTGTTTGGAGGGA
>OX387262.1:1404385-1406885 GCA_947562095.1 Branchellion lobata | reverse complement strand
GTGTGTGTGTGTTTGTGTGTGTGTTTGTGTGTGTGTGTGTGTGTGTGTGTATGTGTGTGTGTGTGTGTGTGTGTGTGTGTGTGTGTGTGTGTGTGTGTGTGTGTGTGTGTGTGTGTGTGTGTGTGTGTGTGTGTGTGTGTGTGTGTGTGTGTGTGTGTGTGTGTGTGTGTGTGTGTGTGTGTGTGTGTGTGTGTGTGTGTGTGTGTGTGTGTGTGTGTGTGTGTGTGTGTGTGTGTGTGTGTGTGTGTGTGTGTGTGTGTGTGTGTGTGTGTGTGTGTGTGTGTGTGTGTGTGTGTGTGTGTGTGTGTGTGTGTGTGTGTGTGTGTGTGTGTGTGTGTGTGTGTGTGTGTGTGTGTGTGTGTGTGAAATAATAAAATCTATAATATGTGAATCACTAATTAATTGATGAAGGAAGGAGTGTGGATTGATGGATAGAGGAATGAATGAATGGATAGATATATGTATGAATGGAACGACGAATGGGTGGATGGATGAATGAATGAACGAATGAATGGATGAATGGATGAAACATATGTAGATGGATGGATGAATGGATGAAACATATATAGATGGATGGATGAATTAATAAATGGATGGATGGATGGATGGATGAATAGATGGATGGATGGATAGACAGCTGTAAAGATAAATGGAAGGATAGATGAATGGATAGATAGATGGATGGATGGATGGATGAATAGATGGATGGATAGATGGATGGATAGATGGATGGATAGATGGATGGATAGATGGATGGATGAATGGATAGATGGATGGATGGATAGATGGATGGATAGATGGATGGATAGATGGATGGATAGATGAAGGGATAGATGGAAGGATGGATGGATGTATGTATGAATTGATGAATAGATGGATGAATGGATGAATGAGTGGATGGAGCAATGAATGGATGGAAAGATGAATAGATGAAGGGATGGATAGATGGATGAATATAGGGATGGATGGGAGAGAAGGGATGGATGGATGAATAAATGGGTAGATGAAGATATGAAAGGAGGGATAGATGGAAGAATGGATATATGAATAGATAGAAAAGTAAATGGGTGAATGGATGGATGAAAAAATAAATTAATGGATGGATGGATGAATGAATAGATGGATGGATGGACGAATAGATGAATAAGAAGATAAATGATTAGGTGGATAGAAGGATGGATAGGCGGAAGGATGGATGAATGAAGAGATGGATGGATGGACAAATAGATGGATAGAAGAATGGATAGGTGGAAGGATGGATGAATGAAGAGAAAGATAAATAGAGGGGTGAATGGATGGATGTATGGGTGAATGAACGAATGGGTGGATGAAAGAGTGGATAGATGGATGAATAGACGAATAAAACGATGAGTGGATAAATGGATGGATGAATAAATGGATGGAGGGATGGATAAATGAACGAATGGATGGATGGATGGCAGGATGATTAATAGATAGATGAAAAGATGGATGGATGGATAGATGGATGGATGGAAGGATGGGTTGATGGATGGATGAATAGATAAATGAATGGAGGTATGGATGGGTGGATAAAAAAAATGGGTGGATGGATAGATGGATGAATAAATGAATGAAGAAAAAGATGAATGAAGGGATGGATGGATAGATTAATGGAAGGATGGATGAATGGATGAATGTAAAGAAAGACTTATCGATATATTGATGAATGGATGTATGGATGGATATATGGATGAACGAATGGATAGAGGATGGATGGATAGATGGCTGAATGTGTGCATGGATGGATGGGAGGATGGATAAATCGATGGATAAATGGAAAGATGGATGAATGAATATAAAAAAATAGATAAAGGGATGGATGGATGAATATAAAAAAATAGATAAGGGGATGGATGGATGGATGGAAGGATGGATGGAAGGATGGATGGAAGGATGGATGGAAGGATGGATGGAAGGATGGATGGAAGGATGGATGGAAGGATGGATGGAAGGATGGATGGAAGGATGGATGGAAGGATGGATGGAAGGATGGATGGATAGATGGATGAATAAAGAGATGGATGGAGAAATGGATGTGTGGATGTATGCATGGAAAGAAGGATGGATAGATAAAAGGTTGGATGAATAGATAGATAGATGAAAGAGGGAAAGAATAGATAGATAAATAGATGGATAGATAGATGGATGAATGGATTGATGGATGGATAGGTGGACGGATGAATGAATGGATGGATGGATATATGCATGTATGGATGGATGGATGGGTGGATGTATGGATGGATAGATGGATGGATGAACGAATGGATGAATGGATGGATAGATGGATGGATGGCGGGATAGATGGATGAAGGCATGAATCAATAGAAAGATTGAAAATAGATAGAAAAATGGATGAAAGATGTATGGATGGATGAATGGATGGGTAGAGGTATGAATGAATGGACGGATGGATGGATGGGTGATTGGATGGATAAATGGATAGAAAGATAAAAATGGGTAAAAGGATAGATGGAAGGAT
>OX387262.1:1369385-1371885 GCA_947562095.1 Branchellion lobata | reverse complement strand
TTATTATTATTATTATTATTATTATTATTATTATTATTATTATTATTATTATTATTATTATTTTTATTATTATTATTATTATTATTATTATTTTTATTATTATTATTATTATTATTAATATTATTATTATTATTATTATTATTATTATTATTATTATTATTATTATTATTACTAGTACTAGTATTAATATTATTATTGTTTTTATTATTGTTATGAAAAATAACAGAAATAGCTAAATAAATCTTATTATTATTATATTTATTAAATATTAATATTTCGAACTTATTCATATTTGTCAAACAAAATGACTTTTATTTTTTTCAGAATTTTTTGAAGAAATTTTAACAAAAAAATTTTTTCCAAGTAACAGAGAGGTTGTAACAGAGAGGTTGTGACAGAGAGGTTGTAACAGAGAGGTTGTAACAGAGAGGTTGTAACAGAGAGGTTGTAACAGAGAGGTTGTAACAGAGAGGTTGTAACAGAGAGGTTGTAACAGAGAGGTTGTGACAGAGAGGTTGTAACAGAGAGGTTGTAACAGAGAGGTTGTAACAGAGACGTTGTAACAGAGAGGTTGTAACAGAGAGGTTGTAACAGAGAGGTTGTATCTGAGAGGTTGTAACAGAGAGGTTGTAACAGAGACGTTGTAACAGAGAGGTTGTAACAGAGAGGTTGTAACAGAGAGGTTGTAACAGAGAGGTTGTAACAGAGAGGTTGTAACAGAGAGGTTGTAACAGAGACGTTGTAACAGAGAGGTTGTAACAGAGAGGTTGTAACAGAGAGGTTGTAACAGAGAGGTTGTAACAGAGAGGTTGTAACAGAGAGGCTGTAACAGAGAGGTTGTAACAGAGAGGTTGTATCTGAGAGGTTGTAACAGAGAGGTTGTAACAGAGACGTTGTAACAGAGAGGTTGTAACAGAGAGGTTGTAACAGAGAGGTTGTAACAGAGAGGTTGTAACAGAGAGGTTGTAACAGACAGGCTGTAACAGAGAGGTTGTAACAGAGAGGTTGTGACAGAGAGGTTGTAACAGAGAGGTTGTATCTGAGAGGTTGTAACAGAGAGGTTGTAACAGAGAGGTTGTAACAGAGAGGTTGTATCAGAGAGGTTGTATCTGAGAGGTTGTGACAGAGAGGTTGTAACAGAGAGGTTGTAACAGAGAGGTTGTAACAGAGAGGTTGTAACAGAGAGGTTGTAACAGAGAGGTTGTAACAGAGAGGTTGTAACAGAGAGGTTGTGACAGAGAGGTTGTAACAGAGAGGTTGTAACAGAGACGTTGTAACAGAGAGGTTGTAACAGAGAGGCTGTATCAGAGAGGTTGTATCTGAGAGGTTGTGACAGAGAGGTTGTAACAGAGAGGTTGTAACAGAGAGGTTGTAACAGAGAGGTTGTAACAGAGAGGTTGTGACAGAGAGGTTGTAACAGAGAGGTTGTAACAGAGAGGTTGTGACAGAGAGGTTGTGACAGAGAGGTTGTAACAGAGAGGTTGTAACAGAGAGGCTGTAACAGAGAGGTTGTGACAGAGAGGTTGTAACAGAGAGGTTGTGACAGAGAGGTTGTAACAGAGAGGTTTTAACAGAGAGGCTGTAACAGAGAGGTTGTAACAGAGAGGTTGTAACAGAGAGGTTGTATCTGAGAGGTTGTAACAGAGAGGTTGTGACAGAGAGGTTGTAACAGAGAGGTTGTAACAGAGAGGTTGTAACAGAGAGGCTGTATCAGAGAGGTTGTATCTGAGAGGTTGTGACAGAGAGGTTGTAACAGAGAGGTTGTAACAGAGAGGTTGTAACAGAGAGGTTGTAACAGAGAGGTTGTGACAGAGAGGTTGTAACAGAGAGGTTGTGACAGAGAGGTTGTGACAGAGAGGTTGTAACAGAGAGGTTTTAACAGAGAGGCTGTAACAGAGAGGTTGTGACAGAGAGGTTGTGACAGAGAGGTTGTATCAGAGAGGTTGTAACAGAGAGTTTTTTTGGAAGAGGATCCGTTGAATTTTTGAAAGCAATTGTATTCGTGTGTTTGTAAATAAAAAAATGTTCAATATTCTTTGCACAAACAACTTCACACCACACCCCACTACAATCCACCACCACTCCACCATCACCACCACCCCTCCATCACCACCTTTCCTCCATCACCACCACTCCACCATCACCACCACTCCACCTTCACCACCACTCCACCATCACCACCACTCCTCCATCACCACCATTCCACCATCATCACCACTTCACCATCACCACCACTCTTCTCACCACCACTCCTCCATCAGTTTCTCAGCATAGTTGTCATTGATTCTTCACAGTCTACCGAATACTCATAGTCTTCCAAACTACTCACACGTTGCCTTTTTTTTATTTTTCAACCTCTCTGACGTTTTCCACCTATTTATATGTTCTCCCAATTCCTTGCAATGTAAACCCTCAAAAACCCCTAAAACACCCCCAAACCCTCAAATCTCAAACCCCCTTCCCGAATCAAACTCTTTTTTTGATGCAAACAACAATTTCC
>OX387262.1:1321885-1364385 GCA_947562095.1 Branchellion lobata | reverse complement strand
TATAAGACCAAGACTGGTTTATGTGCAACTATTGCACACGCCACCTTCACACCCAGTTCTTTCTCTCCAGTCTTTCCATCTTTCCCAAAATCACCAAAACTTAATTTTCACCTTTTTCCGGAATAGCACCACAAAGACACCATTTAGCACCCCCAAATACGCCACCATAACCACCATGGTGGAAAAGGTGGAGGTGATGGTGGTGGTGTCTACAGACATATTTACAACACCAGTCAAAAGGTTGGCTAGGAGGAAGAACATGAAGGAGTTGTAGGTTATTGCCCTCAACAGCAGCGGTTCGAATCCCGTCGACGGCTCCTCACCCAGACAAGCGACCAACAACACCTCCACCAACAACAAACTCGATAACGCTGTGGTGCCGAGGGCTAACTGGAGGTGTAGAAGAATGGGTGTGGGAGGAAAAAAAAGTTGAGGGTGGGAAGGGGAAGGAAAGAAAGAAGGGAGGAAAGAGAAAGGGGGGAGGAAGAGAGAGGGGAGAAGAAGAGAGAGGAGGGAGGAGAAAAGAAGGGGAAGGAGATGAGAGGGAGAAGGAGAGAAGGGGGAGGAGGAAAGAAGGGGGAGGAGGAAAGAAGGGGGAGAGAAAAAGAAGGGGGAGGAGGAAAGAAGGGGGAGGAGGAAAAGAAAAAAGAAAAGGGGCGAAAAAGAATGTTTTTTTGGAAAGGAGAGGAAAAAGAGCGGTAAAAAGTATAAGTAACATGAATTTAAACAATTCAAAAATAATGAAAAACATCCAGACAGTTTAAAAATTGATGAAATCAAACAAAATTACATTTTCCAAAGTATTGCCCCGGAATTTTTTAACGAATTAGATTGAAAAGCGGAAATACAAAAAAAAAAACAAACAAACAACAAACAAACAAACAACAAAAAAACAACAAACAAACAAACAACAAACAGCAACGCGACGATGCAAACAAAAAAAAGACCGCATTCAGTCTCATCAAAAACTCATTATACATATAAAAATGCTACGCATACAAAAACACAAACAACCACACATACAAAAACACAAACAACCACACATAAAAAAACACAAACAACCACACATACAAAAACACAAACAACCACACATACAAAAACACAAACTACCATACATACAACTCACCACCCATAGAACATATCCTAGATTGGTTAATCTTCTAGAAACTTCAAAACCACACAGAACTCCTCCCAAACTCCGCCCAAAAACTCCTCCAACACCCCCAAAAAGTGTTTCAAGCTGTCCTAAACCCCCCGCATAAACACCCAAGCAACACCACAAGGACAAGGAGAGGATGGTGAGTTTGACAAGAAGGTTCCATTTCCATCTTGAAAGAGATTGCTTGGAACTGTTAAGAGGGGGGGAATGGGTAGAGAAAGAATTGCTGAAGGTGGGGTGATGGTTGGTGAGGGCACAGGTGAGAGGATGAGGCTGGGTGAGTGGGTGAAGATGGTGATAGTGAGTTAGAAAGGGGTGGAGAAATGGTGGGTGGGTGAGTGAGTGGGGGAGTGACAGGATTGGAAAAAAGACAAAAAACAAAATATAATGATATGAAAGGAAGGAATGATAAAAATATGAATCCCAATATTAATATATATATATATTCATATATAAACAAAATATAAAACATAAACAACAAAAAAAAGAACTGAAACGCACCTCAGCAAATGCTGGTGAATGAGACGACCGAGCACCAAAGAATAAATATAAATGCAGAAACTTCCGGGCAAAGAATAAATGCCCTCTTTATTCATGTCCACGATGGTAATTCTGGGGCCGGACGATAAAACATAATGTTTGAAAGAGTAAAGCTCTAGAAGGATTTCGTAGGTGACGTTGATGAAGATGGCGATGAAGAAGTTGGTTCGTAAGGAAAAGATAGTGGTGGTGGTAGCTGAGATGATCTGGTGGTGGTGGTGATGTAGTGGTGGTGGTGATGATGTAGTGGGGGTGGTGGTGGTGGTGATGTAGTGGTGGTGGTGGTGATGTAGTGGTGGTGGTGGTGGTGATGTAGTGGTGGTGGTGGTGGTGATGAAGTGGCGGTGGTGGTGATGTAGTGGTGGTGGTGGTGGTGATGAAGTGGTGGTGGTGGTGATGTAGTGGTGGTGATGTAGTGGTGGCAGTGGTGATGTAGTGGTGGTGGTAGTGATTTAGTGGTGGTGGTGGTGGTAGCTGAGATGATCTGGTGGTGGTCGTGATGTAGTGGTGGTGGTGATGATGTAGTGGTGGTGGTGGTGGTGGTGATGTAGTGGTGGTGGTGGTGATGTAGTGGTGGTGGTGGTGGTGGTGATGTAGTGGTGGTGGTGGTGGTGATGAAGTGGCGGTGGTGGTGATGTAGTGGTGGTGGTGGTGGTGATGAAGTGGTGGTGGTGGTGATGTAGTGGTGGTGGTGGTGATTTAGTGGTGGTGGTGGTGGTAGCTGAGATGATCTGGTGGTGGTGGTGATGTAGTGGTGGTGGTGGTAGCTGAGATGGTCTGGTGGTGGTGGTGATGTAGTGGTGGTGGTGGTAGCTGAGATGATCTGGTGGTGGTGCTGATGTAGTGGTGGTGGTGGTGATGTAGTGGTGGTGGTGGTGATGTAGTGGTGGCAGTGGTGATGTAGTGGTGGTGGTGGTGATGTAGTGGTGGTGGTGGTGATGTAGTGGTGGCAGTGGTGATGTAGTGGTGGTGGTGGTGATGTAGTGGTGGTGGTGGTGATGTAGTGGTGGCAGTGGTGATGTAGTGGTGGTGGTGGTGATGTAGTGGTGGTGGTGGTAGCTGAGATGATCTGGTGGTGGTGGTGATGTAGTGGTGGTGGTGGTAGCTGAGATGATTTGGTGGTGGTGGTGATGTAGTGGTGGTGGTGGTAGCTGAGATGATCTGGTGGTGGTGGTGATGCAGTGGTGGTAGTGGTAGCTGAGATGATCTGGTGGTGGTGGTGATGTAGTGGTGGTGGTGGTAGCTGAGATGATCTGGTGGTGGTGGTGATGTAGTGGTGATAATGTAGTGGTGGCAGTGGTGATGTGGTGGTGGTAGCTGAGATGATCTGGTGGTGGTGGTGATGTAGTGGTGATGGTGGTAGCTGAGATGATCTGGTGGTGGTGGTGGTAGCTGAGATGATCTGGTGGTAGTGGTGATGTAGTGGTGGTGGTGGTGATGTAGTGGTGGTGGTGGTAGCTGAAATCATCTGGTGGTGGTGGTGATGTAGTGGTGGTGGTAACTGAGATGATCTGGTGGTGGTGGTGATGTAGTGGTGGTGGTGGTAGCTGAGATGATCTGGTGGTGGTGGTGATGTAGTGATGGTGGTGGTAGCTGAGATGATCTGACGGTGTTGGTGTAGTGGTGGTAGCTGAGATGATCTGGTGGTGGTGGTGATGTAGTGGTGGTGGTGGTGATGTAGTGGTGGTGGTGGTGGTAGCTGAGATGATCTGGTGGTGGTGGTGGTGGTGATGATGTGGTGATGATGTAGTGGTGGCAGTGGTGATGTGGTGGTGGTGGTAGCTGAGATGATCTGGTGGTGGTGGTGATGTAGTGGTGGTGGTGGCTGGGATGATCTAATGGTTGTGGTGATGTAGTGGTGGTGGTGGTAGCTGAGATGATCTGGTGGTGGTGCTGATGTAGTGGTGGTGGTGGTGATGTAGTGGTGGTGGTGGTGGTGGTGATGTAGTGGTGGTGGTGGTGGTGGTGGTGGTGATGTAGTGGTGATGATGTAGTGGTGGTGGTAATGATGTAGTGGTGGTGGTGGTAGCTGAGATGATCTGGTGGTGGTGGTGATGTAGTGGTGATGATGTAGTGGTGGCAGTGGTGACGTGGTGGTGGTGGTGGTAGCTGAGATGAGCTGGTGGTGGTGGTGACGTAGTGGTGGTGGTGGTAGCTGAAATGATCTGGTGGTGGTGGTGGTGATGTAATGGTGGTGATGTAGTGGTGGTAGCTGAGATGATCTGCTAGTGGTGGTGGTGGTGGTGGTGGTGATGTAGTGGTGGCAGTGTTGATGTAGTGGTGGTAGTGATGTAGAGGTGTGGTGGTGGTGTGGTGATGGTGGTGGTGATAGTGATGTAGTGGTGGTTATGTAGTGGTAGTGGTGGTGGTGAGTGATGTAGTGGTGGTGGTGATAGTGATGTAATGGTGGTGGTTGTGACGTTGATGTAGTAGTGGTGGTGGTGATGGTGGTGTCGTGGTGGTGATGGTGATGTAGTGGTGTGGTGGTGATGGTTGTGATGATAATAAAACTGTGACTCTTCTTCATTTCCAACTCCTAATTCTTCCTCCTTCTTTCTCCTCCTTACTCCTTATCACTCCCCCTCTTCCTAACTCCTCCCCTTCCTCTTTCCCCTCCTCTTAACTCCTCTTCCCCTTCCTTCTTACTCCCTCCTACTCCCTCCTACTCCCTCCTACTCCCTCCTACTTCCTCCTACTCCCTTCTACTTCCTCCTACTCCCTCCTACTTCCTCCCACTCCTTTCTACTTCCTTCTACTCCCTCATACTCCCTCCTACTCCCTTCTACCTCCTCCTACTCCCTCCTACTCCCTCCTACTCCCTCCTACTCCCTCCTACTTCCTCCTACTCCCTCCTTCTCCCTCCTACTCCCTCCTACTCCCTCCTACTTCCTCCTACTCCCTTCTACTCCCTCCCACTCCCTACTCTTAACTCCTTCCTCCTTACTCCGCCTTCCTCCTTACTCCTCCTTCCTCCTTACTCTTCTTAACTCCTCACTTCTCTTTCTCTCCTTACTTCTAACTCCTCTTAACTCCTCACCCCTCCTTACTCCTCACTTTGAGGCAGGCAAGGGTGAGGAAGAAGTTCCAGTGGATTCCATACTCCGACGTGTGTTCATGGTAGTCCAACTGTTTCAAGGAGATCAGCCTGCATGCATGGATGCATGGATGAATGGATGGATGATTGAATGGATGGATGAAAGATGGATGGCTGGATGGATAGTTGGGTGGATGGTTGGATGGATGATGGATGGATGGATGGATGGATGGATGGATGGATGGATGGATGGATGGATGGATGGCTGGATGAATGGATGATGGATGGCTGAATGATGGATGGCTGGATGGATTGATGGCAGGATGAATGGTTGGAGGGATGTCTGGTTGGATGGATGGATGATGGATGGCTGGATAGCTGGCTGGATGGATGGTTGGATAGATGGATGGCTGGTCGAATAGATGGATGGATAGATGGATGGTTGGTTTAATGGATGAATGATGGATGGCTGGTTGGATGGATGGATGATGGATGGATGGATGGATGGATAGATAGATGGCTGGGTACATAAGTGAATGGATTAATAGGTCGAGATATGGATGGATGGCTGGTTGAATAGATGGATAGATGGATGGCTGGTTAAATGGATGGGTAGGTAAATAAGTAGATAGGTGGGTGAGTATATGATTGGATTGATGGATAGAGGAATGGATGGGTGGATGAATGGATGGATGAATGGTTGGTTGGATGGATGATGGATGGCTGGATGATAGATAGATGGATGGCTGGATGAATGGATAGATGGATGAATGATGGCTGGATGATGGATGGTTGGATGAATGGTTGGATGGATGGGTGGTTAGATGGATAAATGATGGATGGCTGGATGATGGAAAACTGGATGATGGATGGCTGGATGATGGATGGCTGGATGAATGGTTGGATAGATGTCTCGTTGGATGGATGGATGATGGATGAATGGCTGGATGGATAGATGGATGGATGATGGTTGGTAGGATGATGGATGGCTGGATGAATGGTTGGATGGATGGCTGGTTAGATGGATAAATGATGGATGGCTGGATGATGGATAAGTGGATGATGGATGGCTGGATGATGGGTGGCTGGATAAATGGTTGGATAGATGTCTCGTTGGATGGATGGCTGGATGGATGGATGATGGATGACTGGATGGATGGTTGTATGGATGGATGGATTGATAGATGGCTGGGTACATAAGTGAATGGATTAATAGGTTGAAATATGGATGAATGGCTGGTTGAATGGATGGATGAATGAATGGCTGGTTTAATAGATGGATGGTTGGATGGATGGATGATGGATGGCTGGATGATGGCTAGTTGAATGGATGGATGGATAGATGAATGGATGGATGAATGAATAGATGGATGGCTGTTTTAATGGATGGATGATGGATGGATGGATGGATGGATGGATGGATGGATGGTTGGATAGATGGATGATGGATGGATGGATGGATGGATGGATGGATGGATGGATGGATGGATGGATGGATGGATGGATGATGGATGGCTGGGTACATAAATGAATGGATTAATAGGTCGAGATATGGATGGATGGCTGGTTGTATAGATGGATGGATGGATGACTGGTTTAATGGATGGGTAGGTAAATAAGTAGATGGGTGGGTGAGTGTATGAATGGATTGATGGATAGAGGAATGGATGGGTGGATGAAGGGATAGGTAGATGAATGGATGGGTGGAAGAATGAATGGGTGCATGAATAGATGGGTGCATGAATGAATGGGTGCATGAATAGATGGGTGCATGAATGGATGGATGGGTGGATGGATGGATGGGTGCATGAATGGATGGGTGGAGGAATGAATGGGTGCATGAATGGATGGGTGGATGGATGGATGGGTGGATGAATGGATGGGTGCATGAATAGATGGGTGCATGAATGGATGGATGGGTGGATGGATGGATGGGTGCATGAATGGATGGGTGGAGGAATGAATGGGTGCATGAATGGATGGGTGGATGGATGGATGGATGGGTGGAGGAATGGATTGGTGCATGAATGGATGGGTGGATGAATGGATGGGTGCATGAATGGATGGGTGGATGGATAGGTGGGTGGCTAGTAGAAGGCTAAACAGCTAAATTAATATTTGAATGAATAGACAGAAGGATGGATGAATGAGTGGGTTGATGAAAGGATGGAAAATATATTAAAAAAATGGCAAAATGAATGGATGGAAAAAAAAAATGAATGAATGGATGAAAAAAAAAATGAATGAATGGATGAAGAGAAGAATGGATGAATGGATGAAAAAAAGAATGGATGAATGGATGAAGAGAAGAATGGATAAATGGATGAAGAGAAGAATGGATGAATGGATGAAGAGAAGAATGGATGAATGGATGAAAAAAAGAATGGATGAATGGATGAAGAGAAGAATGGATGAATGGATGAAGAGAAGAATGGATGAATGGATGAAGAGAAGAATGGATGAATGGATGAAGAGAAGAATGGATGAATGGATGAAAAAAAGAATGGATGAATGGATGAAAAAAAGAATGGATGAATGGATGAAGAGAAGAATGGATGAATGGATGAAGAGAAGAATGGATGAATGGATGAAGAGAAGAATGGATGAATGGATGAAAAAAAGAATGGATGAATGGATGAAAAAAAGAATGGATGAATGGATGAAGAGAAGAATGGATGAATGGATGAAGAGAAGAATGGATGGATGGATGAAGAGAAGAATGGATGAATGGATGAAAAAAAGAATGGATGAATGGATGAAGAGAAGAATGGATGAATGGATGAAGAGAAGAATGGATGAATGGATGAAAAAATGAATGGATGAATGGATAGATGAAAAGAAGAATAGATGGATGGATGAATAGAAAAATGAATGAGAGGATGGGAAAGCGAATGGATGGATGGATGGATGGATAGATGGATGGGAAACTGGAAGAATATACACAAAACACGAAGTCCAAGGACCTGACAGAGAAGCAGAAGAGGAGAGGCCATGAAGAAAAGATGGAGGAGGCAATGGCTCTGTGGGATGGATGAAAGTAGAATGAAGTTTCGAGGTTGAGAAGAAAAGAATAAGAAATATTAAAAAAGAAAAAATAAAATGTAAAAAATTGAATAAAAACAAATAAGAAATTGAAAACTGAGAAATAACATAGAAGAAATGGCGAAGAAGCAAATAAAACGGGCTAACACATGCTAAAAATAGCTTAAAATGAAATGAAACGGGTCAGACCATGTTAAAAATAACTCAAAATGAGACGAAGCAGGTAGAGACATGCTAAGAACAAAACAGAATGAAGTTTGGGCCAAAAATAAATCATGCTAAAATTAGAACATGCTAAAAATAGGTCAAAAATAAATGGGGTGAGTTATAAATAGACTTGAGAAGATCTTTAAAGGTTCCTGGGGTGGGGGGGAGGCGAGTGGAGGGATGAATGATGGAATTGCAGACTATGAATAACCCTGTTCCCACATCCATCAGCCCATATCCTGTTAGGGAGGAGGGGGGAGTAGAGGTGTGGAGTGGAGTGGAGGCTCAGGATGGAAAGAAAGGTGTGAGAGGGGGAGTGTGGGGGGGAGGGAGCTGAGATTGTGGGAGTGTGGAGGGGGGGAGGGGGCTGAGATTGTGGGAGTTTGTTGATGTAGGGTGGGATGAAGAAATACGGGTTTGAAGGTGGTGAAATAAGGCTTGAAAGTGGCAATGAAAGGGGGGGGGTTTGGGGGTAAGAGCGAAGAAAAGGTGTTTTTGTGGTTGAAAAATGGAAAAAACAAGTCTGAGGTTGGGGAAAACCCCTTTTTCATCCCTAAAACACCCTTTCACTTCCCAAAAACACTCCTATTACTCCCAAAAGCACCAACCAGTGAGTTCAGTCTTGCCGAAGGATCGAGGACAGAGTGGGAAGTCAATGGCAAGGATGGAAATGGAGGTTTGCAGAAGAACCATACCTCTCATTGAAGTGATGAAGGATGGACGATGACGCCAATTTGGTGGTGGTGGGTCTGATATATGGGTGGTTTTGGGAGTAGATGTTGTGGTAGTGGTGCTTTTGGGGAAAGATTTTGTGGTAGTGGTGGTTCTAGAAGAGGATGTTGTGGGAGTTTTGGGGGAAGTGTTGGTGGTGGAAGTTTTGGAAGGAATTGTGGAAATGGAGAAGTTTGTGGTGAAATTTTGAGATTCATCAGTTTTATCTTGAAAGTTTTTAGTTGTTTGTTGAGGCAATTTTTCAAGCTTTGGTCCACATATATTCTTGTTGAGGTGGATGAGTGAAATGATGGTGAGGAAGAGAAAGATGGTAAAGTGGATGAGGTAACTGGAAAAGACAGTGGTGCAGAGAAGGGACGGGATGACAAGGAGGATGAACTGGAAAACAAACTCAACACTAGGTCTGTTTGAATTATTTTGTGGAGACTTTGATTGAAAGTAAAAATATAAATCTTTTTTATTAACTTTGGAAAATTTAATTTTAGTAAATTATTATTATTTAAAATATACAAATATATATCAAAAAAATATTATAGATTTTGAAAATATACTGCTCACAAAAAAAGATTATTAAAAAATGATTTTCTCAAATGAGTTGAACTCAAACCTGTGCACGAATGCGCAGGAAGATAAACAGGCAGATGAGAGAAGACAGATGAAGAGACTAAGAGAGGGAGTGAGAGTGATGAGACTGATATTGAAGAGGGTGGTGCCATTGTTGTTGCTCACAAAAGCCTCGTGTTTTTGTTTCAAGTCCATTTTGTCATTTATCAATAAGAATTCATTTATTCTGTCTGACTACATTAGTAATAATAATATTGATATGTCATCAACTATATTAACGATAATTTAACAAAAATCATATTAAAAATGTAATGTCAAAAACTACATAATATTAGATATAAAGTTTAGAAGATTGTGGGGTTATTGAAGATTGTATAAATTTTCTTGAAAGAAAATGAAGAAAAATGATGCAAAAAATGAAAAAATATAGTAAAAATTGAAAATGAAATTTAAAATTAAGCTATACTGGTCAAAAAAGTTTTTGGGATATTTTGGAATGCTCATATTGTAGGTTTAAAACTGGTTGTAGGATATTAAAAGTGAAAAAAAATCATTTGTCTTTAAAAAATTTTTAATAAAAATTTTTATCAAATGAATGTTTGTCCAATTTATATTTCAATTTAATATATGATTTGTCAACTTTTTGTTCCTTCTTTACTTTTCTTTAAATTTTATACTTTCACGCACTAAATTTCAAAATGACGTCCTTACCATTGAGCCAAGATTATTGCTATTCTATTGCCGAAATTATCAGTAAAAATACGGAAACGTTTTCTCATAGTGATGGTTTGTTTTTTATTTGCATGTAATTAAATAAACTCCGAGAAAATGGTTAATTGTTAACTCGCCACCATGCAAAGGACTTAGACCTTCTACTCACTACCACCTTCACATGAACTCCATAACCATACCTACACCAAATCAGCACTTTTTTACTGCGGCCCTTTTCTATGGAACACTCTTCCTCCTAATCTCACCTCCCTCACATCTCTACTTTTATTCCGTAAGGCTTTCAAAACTCAGCTGTTTAAGCAGTTTCTGGCGGAACGTTTTCAAGTCACCCTCACTTCTCTTAGCTCCTATTTAGAGTGGTTTAGTCCATTGCTTTCGTAAAATTTTTTGCTTTATTGGTTCATTGCCCCGATCCCACCTCAACTTACTTCTAACACAATCATTTTAGTCAGTCTCCGCCATCAACGTCTTTTATTTAACTCCATTACCCCCAATTTTTCGACACCAGCCTATTTGAACTTATCGTGTTTAGTCTTTCAAGTCCTTCCAATTCAACTCTCAATTATTTCACCATTTTCACTTTGACTATTCATAATTTATCTTTTTTATCACTATTTTTATGCCATGTCTGCATCTGTGGCCTATTTTATTGTAAAGTGTGTCTGGGTGAGTCCAGCTTTTATTATTGGCAGCTCAAGTAAAGTATAGATGCTGTCCTAGAGTACCTAGTCCTCTAGTAGCTCACAGTGAGTAAAACCGTTTCCATAGAAGTGCCTTTGAACATAGTGCTGGAAGGTGCATTACAAATTTCATGATAAGATTAGATTAGATTAAGCCAACCTGCCACCCACCATCATTCAATAGTCTGAACCTCAGTAAGAAGCGATCAGTTCCAAATTAATTTTACACCAACATTCAACAGTCGAAAACAAAGGCAGAAAAGTTTTGAAAGGTTGCATAAAGACACAACCACCACATACCAACCATGCTCTCACACCATACGGTGATGAAGTTAGTCGTCTGTGGTTTGAGGATGCAACAGGAAGTGTAGGGTGTCACTTGGAGTACAACAAGAGGAACGTCTGCCTGCCCAACCACACCATTGTCATCTTCAAGTGGAGGTATAAATGATTCTTCGAGTATATTAGTGGTAGGCTGTTTGTCATTATTATTATTATTATTGTTATTATTGCCTACTTTTGTTGTTTTTTTCATTGACAAATATTCATGCTTATCTTCTTGTTATTGTTAATAATGTCATTTTCATCATTATTGTTATTTTATTTTATTTTTTTCAACTTGTAATAATAATAATAATAATAATAATAATAATAGTAATAATAATAATAATAATAATAATAATAATAATAATGATAAAAATAATAATTATTATAATAAAATAAAAGGGATAATGATAATACCAGTAAAATAATATTTCTCAATGAAGGTATGTCAAGAAGAGAGGCGGAGTCAATAAACGACTCCAGCCAATGAGGAAGCACAAGGAGGATCTAGAAGGGGATGTGAAAAGCTGGGATGGTTTTTTAGAAATCAGATGTTATGCGCTATATAAAGCGGTGAGTGTGGAAAAGAGGAAGAAGGTGGTGAGGAGAGGCAGGAAATGTTTGGTGAAGGAAGTTGTATCGTTTCAAGTTGATGACGTCCTCAACACCCTCACACCACCAACCTCCCTTCTCCTTGCTCCTTATAGGAGGGATTTGGGTGGAACTAACGGCCCTCTTGGCGAGGCTATTTATAGCAACAGAAGTTCTTTTGATACTATAAATAGTCTAACTAGTAATATAAACAACGGCAATAATAACAATAATAATAATAATAATAATAATAATAATAATAATAATGACAAAGATAATAACAATAATATTAAAACTCTACTGAATATTCAAAAAAGCATCAGTTTTTACAAAAAAACTTTATATAGTATGGAAATTAACAATAATAATAATAATAATAATAATAATAATAATAATAATAATAATAATAAGAGGAATAATAATAATAATAATAATAATAATAATAATAATAAGAGGAATAATAATAATAATAATAATAATAATAATAATAATAATAAGAGGAATAATAGTGAAAAGTTCAAAAACAAAGAAATCAGCATGGTTGGCAAGTTGGTTTGGGTGTCTCAGATCTTCAATAACAATAATAATAATAATAATAATAATAATAATAATAATAATAATAATAATAATAAGAAAAACAAACCTAACAGTAACAACAACAAAAATAAAAATAATAATAATAAAATGATCAGAGATGATTCAATCTCAAATTGGTGTTTTTATATGATGGTGGTGGCTTGCGATGGGAAGGATGCTAATAATAGTAATAATAGTAGTAATAATAATAATAATAATAATAATACTAATAATAATATTATTAATATTAATAATGAAAATAACGATGATATCAACAATAAAAATAATAAAAATATGAAAATAATAATAAAATGTGAGAGGGAGGATGGCTTATGGCTTCAACAGCTTCTGAGGGTGGGTGAGGTGTATCTAATGGAGGCTCTAAAAGTGGATTTGAAATTAATGAAAAAGTCAAAAGTGGATTTAAAACTGATAAAAAAGTTAAATTTAAAAGATGATGGTGATGATGATGATGATGGTGATGATGATGATGGTGATGATGATGATGATGATGATGATGATGATGATGATGATGATGATGATGATGATGATGATGATTCAATGGCCTTTTATAGCTTCACCAAAGATACAATATTCACCATGCTGACGGGGGAGGGTGAAGGTGGAGAGGTGCTGGAGGAGCTGATGGGGCTTGTTGCTGATGATATAAACAAAAATAATAATAATAATGATAATAATAATAATAGATATAATAATAATAATAATAATAATAATAATAATAATAATAATAATAATAATAATAATAATACTGAAAGTAATACAACTTACAAAGACAAAACAACAACAACAATGACTCAAACAACAACTACTAATACTACTAATACTAAATATAATTTCAATAATACTAATAGGAATAATAATAATAATAACAAGTATAATAATAAGAAAACAAATGCTTATAGCAATGGGATCAGCTTGAAAGGCCGTGTTACCAACAGCAGTGGAGCCAAATTTGGAATTCTCCAGATTGACCACTGGGCAACATTGTACCTCCACAAGTGTATGGGGGAGCTGGGTAGGGTGAGGGAGGGGTGTGAGGTGTGGGTGGATGGATTGGTGGAGGTTGGGGAGGGTGGAGAAGCTGAGGGTGGGAGTGATGGAGGAGCTAGTCATAAAATGGGTGGTGATGATGATGATGGCGATGGTGGTGATGATGATGGCAATGGTGATGATGGAGGTGGTGATGATGATGGAGGTGGTGATGGTTGCAGAGAGTTTCAGGGATGTGCCTCTTCACAAATCAGAATCTTCTCTTTTCCCGCCAAATTTTCACGTGACGCCGAAGCACCACAACATAACAACAACAACGACAACAACAATAATAATAATAATAATTACTATAATAATAATAATAATAATAATAATAATAATAATAATAATAATAATAATAACAATAGTAGTAATAATAAATACAACAATAGTAATACTAATGGTAAAATAGCCAAGTACAAGGGCGGGAACAACAACTACAGCAACGGTAGCATCAACTTCAGGCAGTTCGTCTACGAGAGCAGGGATGTGCGAATAATGCGGGAAATAATTTCGAAGTGCGCTTTCGGAATGGACCATTGGCTGCTGAGGTGGCTGGCGCAAGGAGGTGTGACCAGGGCGCATGAGCAGTTTTTGGCGGGTTTCCTTCAACCAATCAGCTTCAAGAGTTATTTTTATTTTTTCAATGCCGCTATTTATAGGTTTTGTGGTGGTTTTTGTGATGGTGGGGATGGCGGTAGCGGTGGTGGGGGTGGTTGTGGTGGTTGTGGCGGTGGTAGCGGTGGGGGTGATGGTGGTTGTAGTGGTGGTGGTGTTGTTTTCGGATCTTCCCCTCTAGCCCTCTCCTACAACGACGTGGACGAGGAAGTGATGAACTGTCTACGTAACAACAACAAAAGTGTCAACAACAACCATAAATATGCCAACAGTTACAATAATAATGATAATAACAATAAAAATAATAATAACAATAAAAATAATAATAACAAAAAAAACAACAATAATAGAAATAATAACAATAAAAACAACAATAGTAGAAATAATAACAATAAAAACAACAAAAGTAATCATAATTGCACTAAGGGCCTCAACGGTGCAACCAACAACAACAATATTTCAACTTTTTCGACCATTTTTCAACTCAAGAATCTCGTCGACAAAACCTCCACCAAACTCTTCCACCATAAAAACCCCCATTTTACGTGGTCTTGTCGTTACTTCAACAGCCACAACCACCACCACAACCATCACCACAGCCACAACCACCACCATAACCATCACCACAGCCACAACCACCACCACAACCATCACCACAGCCACAACCACCACCATAGCCACAACCACCACCATAGCCACAACCACCACCACAACCATCACCACAGCCACAACCATCACCATAGCCACAACCACCACCATAGCCACAACCACCACAATCACAGTTCAAAGTTGAATAACCACCATGGAGACCACTCAAACTCAAACCACCAAAAAATCCACCACAAAAACACTCACCACCATCACCACCAAACGACTCGCCGCTACAAGCACCATCTTTTAGGGGTGGTGGGAGTGGGTAGGAACGGGGGTGTGTGCTTGAGCGATAATACCGGCTCGATTGAGTGCGTTGTGGTGGATTGGTTGGATTTTGGAGGGTGTGACGGTGATGGTGGTGGTAGTGGTGGTGGTGGTGGTGATAATAATAATAATAATAATAATAATAATAATAATATTAATAATAATAATAATAATAATAATAATAATAATAGCGATAACACATTTCATTTCTGTGCCACTTCACTCACGTGCAAGAGCGTCTGTCTGCTGACCACTGGTTTCGAAAATAATAACAACAATAATAATATAAATGATAAAGTTACAAATAATAATAACAATAGTAACAATAAAAATACAAAAAAATATATAGCGCGCAACGAGATGATCCAAGTGGTCACGTGCCCATACCTTCAGCCCTGTCACATGGGGTGTTTGGTGAGGTTGGATAGGTTCAAGGTTGTCAAGGAAATGTTCAAGGCGCGTGAGGATGAAGAAGAAGAAGAAGAAGAAGATGATGATGATGTTGAGGAGGAGGAGGAAGAAGAGGATGATGATAGTGGTTGTGGTGCTTATGGTGGTGGTAATGGTAGGAGTGCTGGTGATAAGGATGGTAGTAAAAGTGGTGATAAAAGAGGAAAAGATGAAAAGAAAATGGTCTCAATAAAGTACATTCTGTTTTCGGCTCGTGACCTAGTTTCTTTCGGCCATCTTGACCTACTTAAACTCGGCATTTCTTCCTATCCTTATTATCCCGAACCACTTGATATTAAGAGTGGTGATGACAGTGAAGGTGGTGATGACGATGATAATCTCTTGAAAGCTCTAAGCAGCTGCCGGAATATCTCTTTTTTCTTGAAAAATTATTTTTCGTCGTTGTTATCATTATCATCACCACCATCATCATCTTCATCCTCCTCTTCCTCACACACCATCTTGCTCTCAGACGACTATAAGGCGGATGTCATGTTAATGAATCGATTCAAGTTTGAAGGAGCTGTGCTCAAGATGCTTCTAGAAAAGAAAAAGGAGGAGGAGGAGGAGGAGGAGGAGGAGGAGGAGGAGGAGGAAAGTGATTGTGTTGATGTTCGTATACGGAAAAAAGAAGAAGAAAATAAGAATGAAAATAAAAGTATAAAAAACAAAAGCAATAAAAGTATCAATAAAATCAGCAAAAAAAACAATAATAATAATAATAATAATAATAATAATAATAATAATAATAATAGTAATAATAATAATAATAATAATAGTAATAATAATAATAATAATAATAATAGTAATAATAATAAAAATAGTATCAATAAAGTATGCAATGGTTGCTGTAGACTCTTGTTTGTAGTTGACCGAATCGAAGACCTCAAGTTGAAGTTGACAAAGGTTGATAATAAAAAAAATAATAACAATAAAAACAATAATATTAATAACTACAACAGCGCCATCACCAGGCGCTGGAGAAGCAGAGACAACTTCACCATTGACACCGACCACTTCCTCCACAACAGCTCCTTCCTTCATCATGATTCCCACCATTGTCGCCCTCTCAACCACCACCCTTCCAACCCTTCCCATCCTTCCCATCCTTCCCACCACTACAACACTCACCAGCCTTCAACTCGCCAACCTCATCTTTCACACTTCAACAACAACATCAACAACAACATCAAAAACATCGACAACAACCTCAACAACAACATCAACAACAACATCAACAACAACTACTACTACCACTTTGGTAGCCACCACCACTTTGATGTGTTTGTTACTGTGGTACGTGTGGATGTTGGTGGTTGTGGGGGCTGTGTTGTTGGTGATGGTGGGAGTAATAATAATAATAATAATAATAATAATAATAATAATAATAATAATAATAATAATAACGGTGCTTTTTACCAAAATTTCAATACTTTTGTTATGAAAATTAATGAAATAAAAAACAAAAACAACAAAAAATACAACAAAAACAACGAAACTACTACTACTAATAATAACACCAATAATAACAATAATAATAATAATAATAATAATAATAATAATAATAATAATAATAATAATAATAATAAGGCCAACAGCACCGGCACCAGAATGGTGATGAGGGTAACAGGGACTTATTCGCATTGGCGCTGCTTGCTGAGGATTGGCTGTGTGTATGAGTTGGGTGTGGTGAACAATAGGAATAATAATAATAGTAATAATAACAATAATAATAATAATAATAATAATAATAATAATAATAATAATAATAATAATAATAATAATACTACTAATAATAATAATAATAATAATAATAATAATATTAATAATAATAATAATAAAAACAATAATAATAATAATAAGAATGAGAACAACAAAAATCAGGATAATAACGATGAGAATAAAAATAGATATAGAAGCAATAATTTAAGAAACAACAAAAATAATAATAATAACAACATCCCCATGAAGTCACTCACAGACCTTCTCCCGTTGAAATTCAAGAGGTCTTCGAAGTGTTTGGATGGCGTGGATGTGGTGATGGATATAAATAATAAAAATTATAATAATAGTTATAATAATAATAATAATAATAATAATAATAATAATAATAATAGTAATAACATGAAAAATGATGAGTGGAGGTTTGTTTTGAAAAGAATTTACACGAATAAGGTCAAAGCAATTGCTGATAATAATAATAATAATAATAATAATAATAATAATAATAATAATAATAATAATAATAACAATAATAATAATAATAACAGTAATGATATGAATAGAAAAATGAATAAAAAAATCAAAAACAAAAATAATAAAAACGACATCACGGCATACACCTTGCACGATGCACATCACTCCGACTTCTTCCGCTTCCGGCGGGGTGCAATTAACAACCTTATTGGGGTGGTGAAAAAGAAAACGTTTCATAGTCTTTTTGAGGGTGATAACAATAAAAATAATAATAACAACGATACTACTACATCTACATCTACTACTACTACTACTACTACTACTACTACTACTACTACTACAACTACTAAAAATAAAAAAAAAAATAATAATGATAATAATAATAATAATAATAATAATAATAATAATAATAATAATAATAATAATAATAATAATAATAATAATAATAATAATAATAATAATAATAATAATAATAATAATAATGGTAATGGTAATAAAAACAACATGTTTTCTCGAAAAACAGGCAGGACCAAGGGCCGATATAGGGTGGTTGATTATAACGTATGCAGAGAGTTGGGGGGTTTGGAGAGAGGGGGAGTGTTGATGAGGGGGAGCAATCAAGGTGTGGTGGTGAGGTTGCTTAATACAGGTGAGACAATCAAGGTAATAATTCCAGGTGTTTTGATGCTCAAGTACCACCTGTGTCTGTTGCCAAACACCTGTATTGTTTTCCGAGCTGTCACTCACGCTTTGGGGAGGAAAAGTGGTAGTAATAGTGGTGGTGTCGGTGGTGGTGGTGGTGTCGGTGGTGGTGGTGGTGGTGGTGGTGGTGGCGGTGGTGGCGGTGGTGGTGGCGGTAGAAAGCTGATGCAAGGTGGAGATGAGGAGGAGGAAGAGAACGAAGATGGCGTAGTGCGGTACTTTTATTTCACGGAGCTGTCGTCAGTGGACGTTTTGGCAGTTCCTTTTGATTGCACCATCTTACATAAAGAACTGTTCGAGAGGTGCTGTCATGGATACCGCAGAATGTTCGGGGGAGGGAGGGGAGTTGATGAAAAAGAAGACGAGAAGGAGGAGGAGGAGGAGGAGGAGGAGGAGGAGGAGGAGGAGGAGGAGGAGGATGAGGAGGAGAAGGAGGAGGAGGAGAAGGAGGAGAAGAAGGAGGAGGAGAAGGAGGAGATGAAAGGAGGAAGAAAGGTAGCAGAAGGAGGAGGTAAAAAAGATGAAGGAAATAAAAAAGAGAAAGAAGAGAAAGAAAAAACAGAAGAAAAAGAAAAAGGAAAAGAAGAACAAGAGGAGGAGGAGGAGGAGTATGAAGATGCTATTGGTGGTGGGGTTGAGGGGGGGTGCGTTGTTGAAAAAGAAATGTGTGAGAGTGAGGGGAAGATGAAGAGGAAAATAAAAGAATCAGATATGAGTGCAATGAAGAAGGCCAGGCCTGAGAATGAAGATTGTGACATGCAACAACAACTTCAACAACAACATCAACAACAACATCCTCAACAACAACATCATAAACAACATCAACAACAACAACTTCAACAACAACATCAACAGTTTCTAGTCTATCAGCAAGTCGTACAACAAACATTGGAACTGTACAAACAGCGGAGTGTTATGCTGAACACTCTCAACAACAACAACAAAAACAACAAAAACAACAACAACTACAACAACAACAACAAAAACAACAACTACAACAAAAACAACAACTACAACAAAAACAGTAACAGCAAGTTAACAATAACTACCATCCAACACCTTTCAACACTCCTCAAAAACACCACCACTTCTCCTGCCACCCATTCAAAATATTTCACTCAAAATCCCCCAAACAAGCACCTCCCCTTCGCCCTCTTTGTCACTCTCAAGAGGATAAGAGAAATTTCATTTTTTGTTGTGGTTCCTGATGGTGATGATGGTGGTGGTAGTGATGGTGGTGGTAGTGATGGTGGTGGTAGTGATGGTGGTGGTTGTGATGGTGGTGATGGTGATGGTGGTAATGAGGGTGGTGGTGGTGATGGTGGTGATGGTGGTAGGTCTATTGGTGGTGGTTATGATGGTGATGGTGATAAAAAGTCACTTCATTCACTGTTAACCATGGAAGTAACAGATCATACAGGTATTATAATCATTATTATTATTATTATTATTATTATTATTATTATTATTATTATTATTTTTATTTTTATTTTTATTTTTATTATTATTATTATTATTATTATTATTATTATTATTATTATTATTATTATTATTATTATTATTATTATTATTATTATTATTATTATTATTATTATTATTATTATTATTATTATTATTATTATTATTATTATTATTATTATTATCATCATCATCATCATCTTCATCATCATCATCATCATCATCATCATCATCATCATCATCATCTTTCTCTTCCTAACTTCTAATTAGTCTTAACTCCTCCTAGCTCCTTCAAACTCCTCCTAGCTCCTCTTAACTCCTCCTAGCTCCTCTTAACTCCTCCTAGCTCCTCTTAACTCCTCCTAGCTCCTCTTAACTCCTCCTAGCTCCTCTTAACTCCTCCTAGCTCCTCTTAACTCTTCCAACCCCTTCTAACTCCTCCTAACTTTTCTTACTCCTTCTAATTCTTTCTAACTCTTTATCCTTCTCTTCCCCTTCCTTCTCCTCCCCTTCCTTCTCCTCCCCTTTCTTTTCCTCCCCTTCCTTCTCTTCATCTTCCTCCTCCTTCTCCTCTTCCTCCTCTTTCTCCTCTTCCTCCTCCTTCTCCTTCTTTCCCTTTTTTCCTCCTCTTCAGGCAAGGCCTTCGTGACAGCTCGAGACGACCAAGTGAGAGAGGTGTTGGGACTGAACAAGGCGTTGTGGGCAGAGCTAATCAACTTGATTGACACCTCTGGCGTCTGCATGGGCGGAGCCATGCCGTTCGTGATAGCCAACCACGAGTTGGATGAACAGACGTTTGTTCCTGTACAGAAAATGGGTGGGGAAGAGGGTGGTGACGAAGACGAAGATGATGATGGTGGAAGGGGTGAGGGTGGTGACGAAGACGAAGATGATGATGGTGGAAGGGGTGAGGGTGGTGACGAAGACGAAGATGATGATGGTGGAAGGGGTGAAGGTGGTGATGAGGATGAGGTTAGAGTTCTTGGTATCCCAGGTGAGGATGATTTTGTAATTTCATCCACCATTTTAACTTTACTTACGCACCATTTCAAAGTCACTTATCCATCAATTTCACCCATTTGAACCAATCTTTTTCCACACCTCCATTCATCCAACCACAACACTTCAACCTCCATTCATCCAACCACAACACTTCAACCTCCATTCATCCAACCACAACACTTCAACCTCCATTCATCCAACCACAACACTTCAACCTCCATTCATCCAACCACAACACTTCAACCTCCATTCATCCAACCACAACACTTCAACCTCCATTCATCCAACCACAACACTTCAACCTCCATTCATCCAACCACAACACTTCAACCTCCATTCATCCAACCACAACACTTCAACCTCCATTCATCCAACCACAACACTTCAACCTCCATTCATCCAACCACAACACTTCAACCTCCATTCATCCAACCACAACACTTCAACCTCCATCCATTCCACTTTAACCCGTTTCAGCTAGAATCCACCACTCATCACCATCCACCCATCCATCACCACTCATCACCGTCTACCCATCCACCCATCCATCACCACTCATCACCGTCTACCCATACACCTATCCATCACCACTCATCACCATCCACCCATTCACCCATCCATCACCACTCATCACCATCCACCCATCCTTCACCACTCATCACCATCCACCCATCCATCACCACTCATCACCATCCACCCATCCATCACCACTCATCACCATCCACCCATCCATCACCAATCATCACCATCCACCCATCCATCACCAATCATCACCATCCACCCATCCATCAACACTCATCACCGTCCACCCATCCACCCATCCTTCACCACTCATCACCATCCACCCATCCCTCACCACTCATCACCATCCACTCATCCATCATCCTTCATCACCATCCACCCATCCATCACCACTCATCACAATCCACCCATCCACCCATCCATCACCACTCATCACAATCCACCCATCCACCCATCCATCACCACTCATCACCATCCACCCATCCATCACCACTCATCACTATTCACCCATCCATCCATCCATCACCACTCATCACAATCCACCCATCCACCCATCCATCACCACTCATCACAATCCACCCATCCACCCATCCATCACCACTCATCACCATCCACCCATCCATAACCACTCATCACAATCCACCCATCCACCCATCCATCACCACTCATCACCATCCACCCATCCACCCATCCATCATCACTCATCACCATCCACCCATCCATCCATCCAGCACCACTCATCACCATCCACCCATCCATCACCACTCATCACCATCCACCCATCCATCGCCACTCATCACCATCCACCCATCCATCACCACTCATCACTATTCACCCATCCATCCATCCATCACCACTCATCACAATCCACCCATCCACCCATCCATCACCACTCATCACAATCCACCCATCCACCCATCCATCACCACTCATCACCATCCACCCATCCATAACCACTCATCACAATCCACCCATCCACCCATCCATCACCACTCATCACCATCCACCCATCCACCCATCCATCATCACTCATCACCATCCACCCATCCATCCATCCAGCACCACTCATCACCATCCACCCATCCATCACCACTCATCACCATCCACCCATCCATCGCCACTCATCACCGTCCTCCCATCCACCCATTCATCACCTCTCATCATCATCCACCTATCCATCACCATCCACCCATCTATCATCATCCACCTATCCATCACCATCCACCCATCTATCATCATTCACCCATCCATCACCATCCACCCATCCATCATCCCTTATTACCATCCACCCATCCATCCATCTCCAATCACCCATCCATCTCCAATCCACTTCTCACCCTTCCATCTCCATTTCTCTTCCCCCCCGACAGAGATTCGGAGCCTGTTGATAGGGCAGGTGAGAGAAAAGACACGTGACCGAAAGATGTTGATTGAGGTGAACACTAACAACCGCAAAAACTATTCCGTGTTACATAAGGAAGTGGTTAAAATTATGTTAGAATATGGTGACGAGGCTTGTGTTGGTGGTGCTAGTGGTGATGGTGGTGGTGTAAGTGGTGATGGTGGTGGTGTTAGTGGTGGTGGTTGTGGTGATGGTGGTGGCGTTAGTGGTGGTGATGGTGGTGTTAGTGGTGGTAGTGGTGGTGGTGTTAGTGGTGATGGTGGTAGGGTTTTCGGAGGTTGTGACAGCGATGATGAAAAGGAGAAGGAGTTGAAGCAGAAGGAAGAGAAGGAAGAGGAGGAAGAGGAGGAAGGTGGGTGTCTTGTCGAGGGACATAGCAGTGATGATGATGACGACGATGCTGATGACGGCGACGATGTTGATGATGACGACGATGCTGATGATGACGACGATAATGAATATGATGATAACGATCCAGAGGTCTTAGCTTTAACTGCCTATGAATCTGCTCGTGTTGATGATGATGGTAGTGATGTTGGTGTAGATCTCGATACTAATGATGATAATCAGAATAAATTGATAAATACTGATAACACAAATAATAATAATAATAATAATAATAATAATAATAATAATAATAATAAAAATAAGGATAATAATAATAAAGACAACAATAAGAGCACTAATAATAACAATAATAAGACAAATAATATTAATGTGCAGAGGTATCTGCCTTTCTTGGGGGAGGTGGGGAGGGTGGAGGGGGTGGGGGGAAAGGTAGGATGTATGGTGGCGATGAGGGTGATGGTAGATGAGTGGAGGAAGAGAAGTGGTGGTAGTGGGCGGGTGTAGGAAAATTGATGGTGGTGGGTTATGAGGAAAAAGGCAATGGTGGATGAGTTGGAGGAGGTGGAAGGGGGGAGGCAATGGTGGATGAGTTGGAGGAGGTGGAAAAAGGGGGGGGGGGGGGGGGGGGCAATGGTGGATGAGTTGGAGAAGGTGGGAGGGGGGAGGCAATGGTGGATGAGTTGGAGGAGGTGGGAGGGGGGGAAGGCAATGGTGGATGAGTTGGAGGAGGTGGGAGGGGGGGGGAGGCAATGGTGGATGAGTTGGAGGAAGTGGAAAGGCAATGGAGGATGAGTTGGAGGAGGTGGGAGGGGGGAGGGGGGAGACAATGGTGGATGAGTTGGAGGAGGTGGGAGGGGGGAAGGCAATGGTGGATGAGTTGGAGGAGGTGGGAGGATGAGTCCAGTCAATCTCACCGTGTTCATATTTCTTGCCTTCTTCGAACCAACAAACACTTCAGTTTAATTTTTTTTTTGAGTTTGCAAAAAACCGCTTCACTTGTACACCCTCACCAATGAAAGCTCACTATGAAATTTGAGAACTTTTTTGCCAGTGTCAGTATTCAATTTTTTAAATAATTTTTGAAAACGTTTGAGATTAGAAAAAACTTGAAAAAACACTAAAAACAATTTATTTCAAAAGATGGCGCTCGTAAATTTAATGTCGTGCGCTAAAGAATTATTAATATTCCAGGCGGAAGCACGCTCGTGGTGGTAGGAGGTTATAGCGGCGTGTAAGCAACAATAATAATAATAATAATAATAACGGCAAAAATGATAATAATAAAAATATTTTAAAAATAATAACAATAATAAAAAAATAAAACACAAAAAATTATAAAAATAATACTAATAACAATGAAACCAAATGACAGTAATAAAGTTACAAAATTGGAGTGTAATGAATACTTATGCTAGTGATGTGAAAGGAATAATAATAATAAAAACGATAATATGATAAAAATAAATAACAATAATGATTACAACAATTATTAGAAAGTAGTGACAACAACAATGATAAATGAGGCATAATAGTGAATAACCATCGAGGACTTTTGAAGAGTGTGGCTGGAGAGCTTGATCAGTTTGATCAATCATTGAATGGATGGATGAGTGGATGGATGGATGAGAAGATGGATGGATGAGTGGATGGGTGGATGAGTGGATGGGTGGATGAGTAGATGGGTGGATGAGTGAATGGGTGAATGATTGGATCATTGGATAAGCGGATGAGTGGATGGATGGATGGATGAGTGGATGAGTAAATGATTGGATGGGTGGATGATCGAATAGGTGGATTGGATGGGTGAGTGGATGAGTAGATGAGTGGATGAGTGGATGAGTGGATGAGTGGATGAGTGGATGGGCGGATGAGTGGATGAGTAGATGAGTGGATGATTGGATGGGCGGATGAGTGGATGATTGTATAGGTGGATGATTGGATGGGTGGATGAGAAAATTGGATAAGATGAATGTACTGAAATTTTTATAATGGAAAAGGAAGGTTATTGAGTATGGGTGGAAAGAGATGGTGACAACGAATAGGTGAATGGGGATAGTGAGATGAATGGTGATAGGGATGGGGGATGGTGATAGGGATGGGTGGAGTGTGTGATAGGGATGGGGGATGGTGATAGGAATGAGTAGATAGAGATGGGTGGATAGGAATGGGTAGATGGGGATGGTGATAGAGGATGGTGATGGGGATGGTGATAAAGGATGGTGATAGGGATGGTGATAAGGATGGTGATTGATGAGGATGGTGATGGGGGATGGTGATAGAGGATGGTGATAGGGATGGTGATAAAGATGGTGATTGATAGGGATGATGATAGGGATGGTGATAGGGGTAGTGATAAAGGATGGTGATTGATATGGATGGTGATGGGGGATGGTGATAAGGATGGTGATTGATAGGGATGGTGATAAAGATGGTGATTGATAGGGAATGGGATAGAAAAGAAGTAAGAAAGGATGGGATAGCGCTAGCAGCCTGTGTGACAACAAGAGCAGCAGTAACAGCATGATATTGCCTGGTCATTGCCTCTATGCGAGGAAGTTGAACAAATGAGGGAAGGAGGCGATTGATGAATGGATGAATGAACAAATGAATGAATGAGTGAATGCCCAAAAAAATGAATGAATAGATGAACAAACGAACGGATGATTGTGAACGAACAAACAGACGAATGAACGAACGAATAAACGGATGAACAGATGGCCGAAGGAATGAATGAAAGATGAAAAGATGAATGGAAGGACGAAGGGATGAATGGAAAAATGAAGGGATGAATGGAAAGATGAAGGGATGGCCGAACGAAGAAATGAATGAAAAATAAAAGGATGAGGGATGAAGGGATGAAGGAAGGATGAGGGATGAAGGGATGAAGGAAGGATGAGGGATGAGAGAGGGATGAAGGGATGAGAGAAGGATGCATTCATGATAGATGGAAGGACTTTTGTCCCTCAGAGATGGCTTGCAACAACTTGTTCCTCGTCACCTGTCAGTCAATCAATTAATTAATATAATTAGTTAACTAGATAATTAATAGTAAAAATACTCAAAACCCTTTCTGACCCCTTCCCCCTCCGCTATCTTGGTGCAGGTCATGATGAAAAGCCAACCACTCGAAAAAAAAACCTCCAAAAACCATCACATGAAACCCCCAAAAACATCACATGAAACCCCCAAAAAAACCATCACATAAAACGCCCTTTTGCTCCAAAGGCACTCACCTCGAGGGAGGAATAGTGGGGCAGTTTGAGGTAGTTAACGCATGTCATGACGGAGGGAAGGAAGAGATCTGGATCTTCGTGACACCCGATCGACTTGCGCACTATCGTTAGCGTGGGGTTCAGACTCTTGAGACCTGGGCGGTTTGGGGGGTTTATGGGAGATTTAAGGCGTTTTTGGGTTTCATGGAAATTTTGAAGAACTAAGAAATTCAAGGGATTTTGGAGGGTCTATGGAGATGTCGGAGGGTTTATGGAGATGTCGGAGGGTTTATGGAGATGTCGGAGGGTTTATGGAGAGGTCGGAGGGTTTATGGAGATGTCGGAGGGTTTATGGAGATGTCGGAGGGTTTATGGAGATGTCGGAGGGTTTATGGAGATGTCGGGGGTTTATGGAGATGTAAGAGAGTCTATGGAGATGTCGGGGGGTTTATGGAGATGTCGGAGGGTCTATGGAGATGTCAGAGGGTTTATGGAGATGTCGGGGGGTTTATGGAGATGTCGGAGGGTTTATGGAGATGTCAGAGGGTTTATGGAGATGTCGGGGGGTTTATGGAGATGTCAGAGGGTTTATGGAGATGTCGGAGGGTCTATGGAGATGTCGGAGGGTTTATGGAGATGTCGGGGGGTTTATGGAGATGTCGGGGGGTTTATGGAGATGTCGGGGGGTTTATGGAGATGTCAGAGGGTTTATGGAGATGTCGGGGGGTTTATGGAGATGTCGGAGGGTTTATGGAGATGTCGGAGGGTCTATGGAGATGTCGGAGGGTTTATGGAGATGTCGGAGGGTTTATGGAGATGTCGGAGGGTCTATGGAGATGTCGGAGGGTTCATGGAGATGTCGGGGGGTTTATGGAGATGTCGGAGGGTTTATGGAGATGTCGGAGGGTTTATGGAGATGTCGGGGGGTTTATGGAGATGTCAGAGGGTTTATGGAGATGTCGGGGGGTTTATGGAGATGTCGGAGGGTTTATGGAGATGTCGGGGGGTTTATGGAGATGTCGGAGGGTTTATGGAGATGTCGGGGGGTTTATGGAGATGTCAGAGGGTTTATGGAGATGTCGGAGGGTCTATGGAGATGTCGGAGGGTTTATGGAGATGTCGGGGGGTTTATGGAGATGTCGGGGGGTTTATGGAGATGTCGGGGGGTTTATGGAGATGTCAGAGGGTTTATGGAGATGTCGGGGGGTTTATGGAGATGTCGGAGGGTTTATGGAGATGTCGGAGGGTCTATGGAGATGTCGGAGGGTTTATGGAGATGTCGGAGGGTTTATGGAGATGTCGGAGGGTCTATGGAGATGTCGGAGGGTTCATGGAGATGTCGGGGGGTTTATGGAGATGTCGGAGGGTTTATGGAGATGTCGGAGGGTTTATGGAGATGTCGGGGGGTTTATGGAGATGTCAGAGGGTTTATGGAGATGTCGGGGGGTTTATGGAGATGTCGGAGGGTTTATGGAGATGTCGGAGGGTTTATGGAGATGTCGGGGGGTTTATGGAGATGTCGGAGGGTTTATGGAGATGTCGGAGGGTTTATGGAGATGTCGGAGGGTTTATGGAGATGTCGGAGGGTTTATGGAGATGTCGGAGGGTTTATGGGGAGTTGAGTGATTGTTAAGAAAATAAAGGGGTTTTGAGTGAATTTTTTATAGGAGGTTGAGGTGGGTGAGGTGGGTGAGGTGTTTTTTGAAAGGAATTAAAATTATTTAATTTCGCTATATTTTTCTTTGTATTGTATTGTAATTGGCTGGATGGGATGGGTTTGAAGGGTTGGATGGGATGAGTTTGAAGGGTTGGATGGGATGAGTTTGAAGGGATTGGATGGGATGGGTTTGAAGGGTTGGGTGAGATGGGTTTGAAGGGGTTGGGTGGGATGGGTTTGAAGGGTTGGGTGGGATGGGTTTGAAAGGGTTGGGTGGGATGGGTTTGAAGGGGTTGGGTGGGATGGGTTTGGAAGGGTTGGGTGGGATGGGTTTGAAGGGTTGGGTGGGATGGGTTTGAAGGGTTGGGTGGGATGGGTTTGAAGGGTTGGGTGGGATGAGTTTGAAGGGGTTGGGTGGGATGGGTTTGAAGGGGTTGGGTTTGAAAGGGTTGGGTGGGATGGGTTTGAAGGGTTGGATGGGATGAGTTTGAAGGGTTGGATGGGATGAGTTTGAAGGGATTGGATGGGATGGGTTTGAAGGGTTGGGTGGGATGGGTTTGAAGAGGTTGGGTGGGATGGGTTTGAAGAGGTTGGGTGGGATGGGTTTGAAGAGGTTGGGTGGGATGGGTTTGAAGGGTTGGGTGGGATGGGTTTGAAGGGGTTGGGTTTGAAAGGGTTGGGTGGGATGGGTTTGAAGGGTTGGGTGGGATGGGTTTGAAGGAGTTGAGTGGGATGGGTTTGAAGGGTTGGGTGGGATGGGTTTGAAGGGGTTGGGTGGGATGGGTTTGGAAGGGTTGGGTGGGATGGGTTTGAAGAGGTTGGGATGGATGGGTTTGAAGAGGTTGGGTGGGATGGGTTTGAAGGGTTGGGTGGGATGGGTTTGAAGGGTTGGGTGGGATGGGTTTGAAGGGGTTGGGTGGGATGGGTTTGGAAGGGTTGGTGGGATGGGTTTGAAGGGTTGGGTGGGATGGGTTTGAAGGGGTTAGGTGGGATGGGTTTGAAGGGTTGGTGGGATGGGTTTGAAGGGTTGGGTGGGATGGGTTTGAAGGGTTGGGTGGGATGGGTTTGAAGGGTTGGGTGGGATGGGTTTGAAGGGTTGGTGGGATGGGTTTGAAGAGTTGGGTGGGATGGGTTTGGAAGGGTTGGTGGGATGGGTTTGAAGGGTTGGGTGGGATGGGTTCTAAATGCTTAGTAGGATAGTAGAGTTGGGTGAATTGGTGATGGGTGGGTGAATTCTCCTTACAACACGCACCTCCCACAGGCAGTCGAGGAGACCCAGTGGTGAACTGAATGAAGAGGCGCTGTTGTTCAGAAGAGAACGATTGGAGAACCTGGCGTGGTGTGATGGTTGTCATGGTGATGGTGGTTGTCGTGGTGATGGTGGTTGTCATGGTGATGTTGATTATGGGGATTATAGTGGTTGTCAGGGCAATGGTGGGATTAACTGGAGTTGTGGTGGTGGTGTATGGGTGATTGTGATCGTGTTGGTTATGGTGATTTCTGGTGTATAGTGTGGTGTGGCTATGGTGAAAATCACACAATCATCACCCACAAACTCCCTAAAACTACCCCCATCTTTTTCAGTCGCATCTAAAAATACACATAAAAATCAACTCACCTCAAACCCCCAAAAACCTCAAAAAACGTCCCCAAACCCCTTCAAAAAATCCCCCAAATGAACTCCAAAAAAAACAACAGACAATCGCTACCTTCATGACCTCCCCTCTAGAACCCCAAAAGACACCTTGAACAACCCCTCAAACGCCCATCTCTCCACCTTGAATAGGAACTGCACAGGAGGAGACGAGAGGTCGTAGCCATGGTCGACCTTGCAGCAGTGACTCAAATGCTCTGTGTCCCACGCCTCGAATGGACTACCCCGCACCAGGGTGTCCATCTGGGAAACATTTTTTGGGGGCTTGGATGAAACATTTTGAGGTTGAAGGAAAGTTTGTGACTTATACGGAGGGTTAAGGGGAGGTTTGGAGATTTGAAGTTTCATGGGGGTTTTTATGGGGGGTTTTTATGGGGGGTTTTTATGGGGGGTTTTTATGGAGGGTTTTTATGGAGGGTTTTTATGGGGGGTTTTTATGGGGGGTTTTTATGGGGGGTTTTTATGGAGGGTTTTTATGGGGGGTTTTTATGGAGGGTTTTTATGGGGGGTTTTTATGGAGGGTTTTTATGGGGGGTTTGGGTAGGGTTTCAAATTTTATTTTGTGATTTCATGTTTTGGAAAATTCTCAAGGTTTCGGGAACTTTTGGGAGTGAAGAAATTTGGACAAGCTGGAGTTTCTAGGTTGTTTCATAGCCACCATCAATTACCACCCTCACCTCCAAATCATCCTCCTCTCCCACTCTATCAATCTCTTCCCCCTTCCAAACCTTCATTTCCTGTCCCACACCCCAACCTCTCCCATGTCACCACACTATCAACCTTGACCAGCACTATATATCCTCCCAAACCACAACCCCACCCACCAATCCCTCGAACCACAACCCCACCCACCAATCCCTCGAACCACAACCCCACCCACCAATCCCTCAAACCACACCTTACAAACTAATCCTTCAAACTCCGCCGAAACAATTCTCAACCTACCCCTCTTCCCCCCAATTGGCCAGACCACCCACCTCATCGGGGTAGAACATGTAGAGAGAAGAAAGGGGGAAGATGGTCTCGAAGCCCTCCCTCATTGCATCCATCTGCCTCCTCACACCCACCCTCAACCACCACTCCAACGACAACTGGGGGGAAGGGAGGGGGAGGGGTTGTTTGGGGTGTGTGGCTTTTGGGGGTTTGTGAGAAAGATTGCCTGATTGGAGTTTGTTCTGTTTGGAGCTGTTTTTTTTAAAGTTGTTGGTGGGGTTTTTGGTGGTGTTGTTAGTGGGGTTGTTGGTGAGGTTATTGGTGGGGTTGTTGGTGGGGTTATTGGTGGGGGTGTTGGTGGGGTTGTGGTGAGGTTGTGGTGGAGTTGTTGGTGGGGTTGTTGGTGGTGTTGTGGTGAGGTTATTGGTGGGGTTGTGGTGGGGTTGTTGGTGAGGTTGTTGGTGGGGTTGTTGGTGGGGTTGTTGGTGGGGTTGTTGGTGGGGTTATTGGTGGTGTTGTGGTGGGGTTGTTGGTGAGGTTGTTGGTGGGGTTGTGGTTTGTAGAAAGGGTTGTTTGGGATTGTTTATTTATGTTTCCCCACCCCTTCACTGAACAAGCTTTCTTTCTAAGCCCCACCCACCACCATGCGAATCCCAACCCCCCTCCTTTACCCCACTCATCCCACCTCTTTTCCCTACCCACCTTCTTTTCTTAGCCACCCTCCTTTTTTCCCCACTAATCCACCCACCCACTCACCCACTCATCTCTCACCCTCTCACCAATTCACCCACCCACCCACCTAGCCACCCACTCACACATTTATCCACCCACCCACTCACCCCCTTAACCACTTACCCATCCACCCACTCACTCACCCACCTACCGATTCACCCACCCACCCACCTACCCACCTACCCACCTACTCACCTACCCACCTACCCACTTACCCACTTACCCACCTACCCACCCACCCACCTACCCACCTACCCACCCACCTACCTACCCATTCACCCACCCACCTACCTACTCACCCACCCACCCACTCACCCCCTTACCAACTTACCCATCTACCCACTCACCCACCTTGACATACTCTTCCACGTTGTGCACCCCCAACCACTCCTCCTTGCCCCCCTTCTTCATTTCCACCGAAGGGTGTCCAGGGAGGGTGAAGTTGATGGAAAGGTCACCAAGGTCACACCCATCCACTCCGAGCCTGCATATGCCCTGAGTTTTCTCAATGCTCGACTGTGGTGAGTTTGGGGGAAGTGTGAAGGTTGTTGGGGAGGGTTGTTTGTGGGTGGAGGGGGAAAGTTGTTTGTGTGGTGATGGGGATAAGAGGAGTGCTTGACTGGTCATGGGGTTAGTAGACGGGTGGGTTGGTCAGACAGGCGTGTTGCCAAAACATTTACTTACAAAATGAGCAGTCCAATCCACTTAACCAGTCCCACACAGCCCCCAAACACCACCCAAAACACCCCAAACACCACTCAAAAAACCCCAAACACCACACAAAACAATCCTCAACACCACCCAAAAACCCCCAAAAAACTTCAAAAAACTCCCACCCTCCAAAACCCCCCACAGACCAGGGTGGCATCACGGTTGATGGCAGCCTTCCTTTTGATCAGACCGATCAACTGCATCACAAATCTACCCACCGTGGGTTGAATCCTACACAACTCACTCACTCCCAACAACCCCTTACGACCCCCATTGTTATTATTACTATTATATTTATTATTATTATTATTATTATTATTATTATTATTATTATTATTATTACTATTATTATTATTATTATTGTATCTTAACGGATCTTTAGCCTTACTACTTCCAGCCACATTATCTCTATTATTATTATTATTATTATTATTATTATTATTATTATTATTATTATTAATATTATTATTATTATTATTATTAGTCTTAATATTAACAATAGTATTATTGGTACTACTATTACTTTTAACACCGTCAGCTTTGATGTTATTATTATTATTTCTACTATTATCATTACTATTACTAATATTATTGCCATCATCATCATCTTTAGTATTATTATTATTATTATTATTATTATTATTATTATTATTATTATTATTACCATTATTATTAATATTATTACTATTATTATTATTATTATTATTATTATTATTATTATTATTATTATTATTATTATTATTATTATTATTATTATTATTATTATTATTATTATTATTATTATTATTATTATTATTATTATTATCATTATTATGGTTGTTGGAGAGAAGGGCGGAGTAGAGGGTGGAGGAGAGGGGCAGATCAAGCATGCGGGAGTCGAGGAGGGACTTAGCCATCAATCGACCAATCAACCGGAACCTGCTGCACACCTGGTGAGGGGTAGGGTGGGTGGAAAAGGGTGGTAGTGATGGTGGAGGGTGAGTGATTGAAAATGAGCTGAAGATGATGGTGGGGATGGGGGATGATGATGGGAAGGGAGGATGATGATGGGGAGGGGGGATGATGATGGGGAGGGGGGATGATGATGGGGAGGGGGGATGATGGTGGGGAGGGGGGATGATGATGGGGAGGGGGGATGATGATGGGGAGGGGGGATGATGGTGGGGAGGGGAGATGATGATGAGGAGGGGGGATGATGATGGGGAGGGGGGATGATGGTGGGGAGGGGGGATGATGATGGGGAGGGGGGATGATGGTGGGGAGGGGGGATGATGGTGGGGAGGGGAGATGATGATGAGGAGGGGGGATGATGGTGGGGAGGGGGGATGATGATGGGGAGGGGGGATGATGATGGGGAGGGGGGATGATGGTGGGGAGGGGGGATGATGATGGGGAGGGGGGATGATGATGGGGAGGGGGGATGATGGTGGGGAGGGGGGATGATGATGGGAAGAAAGATGATGGTGGGGAGGGGGGATGATAATGGGGAGGAGGGATGATGGTGGGGAGGGGGGATGATGGTGGGGAGGGGGGGTGATGATGGGAAGAAAGATGATGGTGGGGAGGGGGGATGATGGTGGGGAGGGGGGATGATGATGGGGAGGGGGGATGATGATGGGGAGGGGGGATGATGATGGGGAGGGGGGATGATGATGGGGAGGGGGGATGATGGTGGGGAGGGGGGATGATAATGAGGAGGAGGGATGATGATGGGGAGGGGGGATGATGATGGGAGGAGGGATGATGATGGGGAAGGGGGATGATGATGGGGAGGGGGGATGATGATGGGGAGAGGGGATGATGATGGGGAGGGGGGATGATAATGAGGAGGAGGGATGATGATGGGGAGGGGGGATGATGATGGGGAGGGAGGATGATGATGGGGAGGGGGGATGATGATGGGGAGGGAGGATGATGATGGGGAGGGGGGATGATGATGGGAAGAGAGGATGATGATGGGGAGGGGGGATGATGGCGGGGAAGGGGGATGATGATAGGGAAGAGGGATGATGATAGGAAGGGAGGATGATGATGGGAAGGGGGGATGATGGGGAGAGAGGATGATGATGGGGAGGGGGAATGATGGTGTAGAGAGGAGGATGATAGTGGTGGTAAGATTATGAGGGAGGGGGGAAAAGCACCTTGTTGAGGTGGGAGGACTTGATGTTGTGAGGCAGAGGAGCAGGAAACAGACCGCTTGGGTTGAAAGTGTACGTGACCGGCGAGGAAGAAGGAGAAGAAGATGGTGATGAAGATGAGGAAGAAGATAATTTACTCTTTCCTTTGGCGCTCCTTTCCCCCTTGGAAACCTTCCCGCCCTTCAGATCCTTGCCCTTGGGGGCTCCGGGCAATGGGGCTTCAGTTTGATAGTGATTGGCCAATGCACTAACAGGGTCACCTGACCACAAAGAGAGGTCATGGCGTTGCATCTCCTTGGCAACAAGAGTGTAAAACTCGAGGGTGGGTCCCAGGCCTGTGCCAACTTCCCCCTCGAACTGGACCTCAAGGAGGGCCTTGGGGTCGTTCATATCGGCAAAGATACGCTCGACCTGCTTCAGAAGGCCTTGACGCGACACGCTTGACTTGCGTTTTTCCAGGCGTGGCAGCACGCGGTCTTGCGTGTCAGAGGCCGAGTGGTACTCGCGTTGGAGTCGAGCAATGGCGCGCTCGCGATCAAAGGCGGTGGAGTAGAAAAAGTGTTGGCGCGTCTGGAAGGGTAGCAAGAAGGGACACACGCGAAGCAGCTGCAACAGCCACTCTGGGAAAGTGGCTGTGACCACCGCCAGTGGATCTTGCAGCTGTCGTGTGACTTTCGAAGTCAGCTTGCTGCTGATGAAGTCCGATTTGCTGATGAGAGGAGAGTGGTCGGTGTGGTAGTCCATGCTGTAGCTGTCGTTGTGGCCACTGTGGTTGTAGTGGCTGCTGCTGCTGTTGTGACTGTGGCTGAGTGGCGGCAATTTGATGACGTCCATCCAGTGGTTGTTGATTGCATAGAGGCAAGAGAGAAGGGGGAGGAGGGGAGTGGAGGGGTCGGAGATGGTGAGAGAGGGGAGAGAACGGGTGAGGGAGGCGAGGAGGCGATGGTGGGGGTTTATGCACTGTTCTAACGTGAGGTCGTCTGGGGGGAAAAGGTATTGGGGTTGTGGTGGATGTTGGAGTTGTGGTGGATGTTGGAGTTGTGGTGGATGTTGGAGTTGTGGTGGATGTTGGAGTTGTGGTGGGGTTGTGGTGGATGTTGGAGTTGTGTTGGGGTTGTGGTGGATGTTGGAGTTGTGTTGGGGTTGTGGTGGATGTTGGAGTTGTGGTGGGGTTGTGGTGGATGTTGGAGTTGTGTTGGGGTTGTGGTGGATGTTGGAGTTGTGTTGGGGTTGTGGTGGATGTTGGAGTTGTGTTGGGGTTGTGGTGGATGTTGGAGTTGTGGTGGATGTTGGAGTTGTGGTGGATGTTGGAGTTGTGGTGGAGTTGTGGTGGATGTTGGAGTTGTGGTGGAGTTGTGGTGGATGTTGGAGTTGTGGTGGAGTTGTGGTGGATGTTGGAGTTGTGGTGGAGTTGTGGTGGATGTTGGAGTTGTGGTGGGGTTGTGGTGGATGTTGGAGTTGTGGTGGATGTTGGAGTTGTGTTGGGGTTGTGGTGGATGTTGGAGTTGTGGTGGATGTTGGAGTTGTGGTGGATGTTGGAGTTGTGGTGGGGTTGTGGTGGATGTTGGAGTTGTGGTGGATGTTGGAGTTGTGGTGGGGTTGTGGTGGATGTTGGAGTTGTGTTGGGGTTGTGGTGGATGTTGGAGTTGTGGTGGATGTTGGAGTTGTGTTGGGGTTGTGGTGGATGTTGGAGTTGTGGTGGATGTTGGGGTTGTGGTGGATGTTGGAGTTGTGGTGGGGTTGTGGTGGATGTTGGAGTTGTGTTGGGGTTGTGGTGGATGTTGGAGTTGTGTTGGGGTTGTGGTGGATGTTGGAGTTGTGTTGGGGTTGTGGTGGATGTTGGAGTTGTGGTGGATGTTGGAGTTGTGGTGGATGTTGGAGTTGTGGTGGAGTTGTGGTGGATGTTGGAGTTGTGGTGGGGTTGTGGTGGATGTTGGAGTTGTGGTGGATGTTGGAGTTGTGTTGGGGTTGTGGTGGATGTTGGAGTTGTGGTGGATGTTGGAGTTGTGGTGGATGTTGGAGTTGTGGTGGGGTTGTGGTGGATGTTGGAGTTGTGGTGGATGTTGGAGTTGTGGTGGGGTTGTGGTGGATGTTGGAGTTGTGTTGGGGTTGTGGTGGATGTTGGAGTTGTGGTGGATGTTGGAGTTGTGTTGGGGTTGTGGTGGATGTTGGAGTTGTGTTGGGGTTGTGGTGGATGTTGGAGTTGTGGTGGATGTTGGAGTTGTGTTGGGGTTGTGGTGGATGTTGGGGTGAGTGGGAGATGAGGAGGGGTAGAAGATGTTGGGGTGAGTGGGGTGAGTGGGGTGAGTGGGGTGAGTGGAAGGGAGGAGGGGAATGAATCGTTGAAATTGTAAAAAGGTGTTGACTGAAAAAAAATGACGGAACAATTGAAATTAAAAAAATTAAAAATATAACTAAAAAAAAAAACAAATTAAAACGTACCACCATTGATTTTGGCGTAGTTTTTGTTTTTGTAGTGATGTCCCTTCTTTTCCTTTTTTTTGTTGTTCTTGTGTTGTTGGTTGTTGTTGGTGGAAAGACGGAAGCTGGGAGATGGTGGTGGTATAGGGAAGTTTGGGTGGGAGATGGTGGTGGTGTAGAGGAGTTTGGGTGGGAGATGGTGGTGGTGTGGGGGAGTTTGGGTGGGAGATGGTGGTGGTGTAGGGGAGTTTGGGTGGGAGATGGTGGTGGTGTGGGGGAGTTTGGGTGGGAGATGGTGGTGGTGTGAGGGAGTTTGGGTGGGAGATGGTGGTGGTGTGGGGGAGTTTGGGTGGGAGATGGTGGTGGTGTGGGGGAGTTTGGGTGGGAGATGGTGGTGGTGTGAGGGAGTTTGGGTGGGAGATGGTGGTGGTGTGGGGGAGTTTGGGTGGGAGATGGTGGTGGTGTGAGGGAGTTTGGGTGGGAGATGGTGGTGGTGTGAGGGAGTTTGGGTGGGAGATGGTGGTGGTGTGGGGGAGTTTGGGTGGGAGATGGTGGTGGTGTGGGAGAGTTTGGGTGGGAGATGGTGGTGGTGTGGGGGAGTTTGAGTGGGAGATGGTGGTGGTGTGGGAGAGTTTGGGTGGGAGATGGTGGTGGTGTGAAGGAGTTTGGGTGGGAGATGGTGGTGGTGTGGGGGAGTTTGGGTGGGAGATGGTGGTGGTGTGGGGAAGTTTGGGTGGGAGATGGTGGTGGTGTGGGGGAGTTTGGGTGGGAGATGGTGGTGGTGTGGGGGAGTTTGGGTGGGAGATGGTGGTGGTGTAGGGGAGTTTGGGTGGGAGATGGTGGTGGTGTAGAGGAGTTTGGGTGGGAGATGGTGGTGGTGTGGGGGAGTTTGGGTGGGAGATGGTGGTGGTGTAGGGGAGTTTGGGTGGGAGATGGTGGTGGTGTGGGGGAGTTTGGGTGGGAGATGGTGGTGGTGTGAGGGAGTTTGGGTGGGAGATGGTGGTGGTGTGGGGGAGTTTGGGTGGGAGATGGTGGTGGTGTGAGGGAGTTTGGGTGGGAGATGGTGGTGGTGTGAGGGAGTTTGGGTGGGAGATGGTGGTGGTGTGGGGGAGTTTGGGTGGGAGATGGTGGTGGTGTGGGGGAGTTTGGGTGGGAGATGGTGGTGGTGTGGGGGAGTTTGGGTGGGAGATGGTGGTGGTGTGGGAGAGTTTGGGTGGGAGATGGTGGTGGTGTGAAGGAGTTTGGGTGGGAGATGGTGGTGGTGTGGGGGAGTTTGGGTGGGAGATGGTGGTGGTGTGGGGGAGTTTGGGTGGGAGATGGTGGTGGTGTGGGGGAGTTTGAGTGGGAGATGGTGGTGGTGTGAAGGAGTTTGGGTGGGAGATGGTGGTGGTGTGAAGGAGTTTGGGTGGGAGATGGTGGTGGTGTGAGGGAGTTTGGGTGGGAGATGGTGGTGGTGTGGGGGAGTTTGGGTGGGAGATGGTGGTGGTGTGAGGGAGTTTGGGTGGGAGATGGTGGTGGTGTGAAGGAGTTTGGGTGGGAGATGGTGGTGGTGTGAAGGAGTTTGGGTGGGAGATGGTGGTGGTGTGAGGGAGTTTGGGTGGGAGATGGTGGTGGTGTGGGGGAGTTTGGGTGGGAGATGGTGGTGGGATTGAAGATGGTGATGACAATGGATTTTTTCAAAAGCAAAAACTACTCAAAAATCAATTTAAAAAAATTTAAATCAAAAAATAAAAATAAATAATTCAGAGAACAATCAAGAGCCACTGAGTGGAGCTCACTAGATGGTGTGTGTGGAGGTCCATATGGCCGAGTTACCAAAAAGGTTGTCGTGGTGATGATGGTGGTTGTCAGAATGATGATGGTGGTTGTCGTGGTGATGGCTGTCGGGGTGGTTGCCAAAGTGATGGGAGTGGTTGTAATGGTGGCTTTTGGGACAGGCGTATGTGTTGATGGCTTCATAAACGGTGATGTTGTGCGGAATAATGTGGTCATTTATCACAAACTCAAGCACATTTTGTTGTTGTTGTCTTGAAAACGTTGAGTGTTTGTGTTGTTGTTGCTGCCTTGAAAGACTCCGGTGTTGTTGTTGTTGTTGTTGCAGTGTTGAGAAGGAAGTGTTGATTTCGGCGTCATCATCGTCGTCATCGTCATCATCACTCAAGTCGTCGTCATCATCGTAGTCTTCATCGCTTCCCAAGATGGCGTTATTGTTGTTGCTGCTGTGAGAATGTTGTTGTTGAGTATTGCTGTTGTCAGATGTACTTGTTGTTGTTGTTGCGTTGTTGTTGCTATGGCTACTGTTGCCGCTACTACTGGCGTTGTGCTGTGGGTGGTGTGATGGTAATAATTGTAGTAAGTATTCATACAAAACAATACAAACACCAACATCACTAGAGGCACTGGCCCTGTAGAGTTTCGACGTCACTGTTCACGCTCGGTTGCTCTCTTCTTCTCATCCCACCCTATCTCAAAATACTACCAAAAAACCATAAAAATCCTCCAAAGCTACTCAAAATTCCAAAAAACCCCGGTCCCCTCAAGGACCCCCTACAAACCATCCCAGAAACCCCACAAATCATCCAAAAACCTCCATAAAGTATCCGAAAACCCCCATAAAACCATCTCAAACCCCTCCCCCCCTTCTCCCTTCACAAAACTGACCACTTTGACTCGGGCATGCCCTCTCACGACGAGGTACTTTTCAATGGCTTGCACCAAAGCGAGGGGGTCAATTTTGATACTGCCTCCCCGGAAGTGTCTGAGACTCGTGCACCCCGGGTGACGTTGTAGGTTGCACTGAGAGGAATGAGGGAGGGAAGGGATGGGTGAGTAGGAAATTGGACAAGAGGCTGGATTGAAGAGAAATTGGGTAAGGGTTGGGGGTGGGTAGAAGATGAGTGCTTAATTGCAATGGGGGAAGAAGTAGAATGGAGGGAAAAAAGTGGAATCGATTTAAAGAGGTGAAATGAAAAAAATTAAAAAATGACCAAAAAAAGGAAAAAACCCACTAAATTTCCACCAAACCTCTCCCAAATAGTCCACCTAACCCCACAAAAGCATCCCCCAACTTTCAAGCCCCCCCCCCCACTTTGAGGTGGTGGGTATCGAAAAACTTGAGGGCAGAGAGACCACCCTTGGAGGAGCTCGGGTCTGTGGGAGGGTCGTGAACCTTCACCTGGAACTGCTCTAGGTGGTGCACACAGCTGATCACCTGGAGGTGAGTTGGTGGGTTGGCGATGGTGAAATTAGAGAATAGGAGAATGTCAATCACCTGTAAATGGGGGGGGGGGGGGGGGGGGAAGGGGGGAAGGGGGGAAGGGTGAGATAATTTAGAGGGTTTGGCAGTGGTTTAAAGTGGGTGAAGTGGTGAAAATTTGGTGGTTTGGAGATGTAAAAATAAAGAATGGGGGATTTGAGATCTTGAAAGGAAAAGGTGGTTTGGAGGTGGTTGAAATGGGGGGTCGTGGCAGAATTTGGTGGATAATGGGAGGAGGGAAGGATGATGATGGTGGTAACCTTGGTAACGAGAAGTTGAAAGGCATCAACGCGAGGAGTGGTGTTGTCCTTCTGGTATTGTGTTCATCCATGCACTCATACAATCATCCATGCATTTAGCTATCCATCCATCCATGCATTTAGCTATCCATCCATCCATGCATTTAGCTATCCATCCATCCATGCATTTAGCTATCCATCCATCCATGCATTTATCTATCCATCCATCCATGCATACAGTCATTCATTCAAGTATCCATTCATCTAATTACCATCCATCCTTTCATCCATAGGCGTTGAATTATTTAAAGCACCCACTCATCCATCCATCTAATCATCCATTTATTCATTTGATAATTCACTCACTCTCTCAATCACTCACTCACTCACTCAATCAATCACTCATTCACTCACTCAATCAATCATTCACTCACTCACTCACTCATTCACTCACTCAATCAATCATTCACTCACTCACTCACTCATTCACTCAGTCACTCACTCATTCACTCAATCACTCACTCACTCAATCAATCACTCACTCACTCAATCAATCAATCACTCATTCACTCACTCACTCACTCAATCAATCACTCATTCACGCACTCAATCAATCATTCACTCACTCACTCACTCATTCACTCAGTCACACTCATTCACTCACTCACTCACTCACTCACTCACTCACTCACTCACTCACTCACTCAATCAATCAATCACTCATTCACTCATTCACTCACTCACTCACTCAATCAATCACTCATTCACGCACTCAATCAATCATTCACTCACTCACTCACTCATTCACTCAGTCACACTCATTCACTCACTCACTCACTCACTCACTCACTCACTCACTCACTCACTCAATCAATCAATCACTCATTCACTCACTCACTCATTCACTCACTCACCTCACTCAAACCAAGAAACACACTCAAAAACTTTTTCACTCTTTTCAACCTAATGTCCTGGAAATCGTCATCATCATCACCACCCACGCTTGTGTTGGTTTTATCAATGCCAGTATTATTATTATTATTATTATTATTATTATTATTATTATTATTATTATTATTATTGTTAGTAGTAGTACAAATAGGGTTGGCCAAAGTTTCAATGGAAGTAGTACTGGTATTTTTGTTGTAAACATTATAAGCTTTATTATTATTATTGTTGTTGGTATTGTTGTTATGGACTCTTTCTAGAGAGGATCTATTTTTAGCTTTGCCGTATCTGCTGGTTTTTCCCTTGTCACTATTTTTAGACCTGCCCACTCTTTCTTTTCCCTTCCCCCTATCATCCTTATCGTCATCGTTCTTACTTGTATTACCATTATTATTATTATTATTATTATTATTATTATTATTATTATTATTATTATTATTATTATTATTATTATTATTATTATTATTGTTATTATTATTATTATTAACGTTATCTTTAACGTCATAACATTGACTTTCATCGTATCCAACTTTATCATCATCTGTATTATTAATAATATTAATATTAATATTATTATTACTAAGATTCATATAATAATTACTATCACCATTACCACAACCACCCCCATCACCATCACCACCACCATCATCATCACCACCACCATCATCATCACCACCACCATCATCATCACCACCACCATCATTATCATCACCACCATTACCACCACCACCACCATCATCATCACCACCACCATCATCATCACCACCACCATCATCATCACCACCACCATCATTACCACCACCACCACCATCATCATCACCACCACCAGCAACAGCACCATCGGGAGTGGGGGTGAGGTAGTGAAGGAGCGAGTGGAGCACTTGACTGTGGAGAATTTCAAAGGTGGAGGGGTCTTGGTGGGTGAGGACGTGGTGGAGGGTGGTGAGTGCTTGGTGGCTGGTGGCCTGGAAGATGAGGATGGATGGAGGGTGAGGATGGATGGAGGATGGGGGATGGTTGAGATGATGGAATGGGTGATTAAATGGGTGGAGTAACTAGGGGTAAATGATGAAAAAAGTTATGGAACAATTGAGATAATAATAATGAGAATGACGATAAAAAAGATAAATTAAAATCATTTTCCAGTCTCTTTCTTTTCTTATTCCCTCCATCCCCCATTCCCCCTCATCTCTCTATTTCCCACCCATCCCTCCATCCACCCATTCGCCACCAACCCCTCTATTCCCCACCCATCCCTCCATCCACCCATTCGCCACCCATCCCTTCATTCCCCGCCCATTCCTTCATTCCTTCCATCCCTCTATTCCTTCCATCCCTCTATTCCTTCCATCCCCCCATTCCCCACTCATCCCCCTTACTTACACCCATCATCCCCCCACTTTCCACCCACCTCCTTCAAGAAGAGTCGGGCAGCGGAGGTGAGATGGTTGAGGCAAGAAAGGGCATCCATCTTGGAAACGCACTCAACCACCCTTGTATCACTCCTGAGTCGGTGGTACATTCCGATGGATGGATGGTTGGTAGGGGTGTGGGGTAGATAGATGAGCACACACACACACACACACACACACACACACACACACACACACACACACACACACACACACACACACACACACACACACACACACACACACACACACACACACACACACACACACACACACACACACACACACACACACACACACACACACACACACACACACACACACACACACACACACACAC
>OX387262.1:1311885-1314385 GCA_947562095.1 Branchellion lobata | reverse complement strand
ATAACTCAAGGTAAGGATGAGGGTGAGTGGTGGGGTTATCTCTCTGGGGAGGGGGTGATGCGAGATGAAAGGGGTGGAGTGAAAAGGTGAGTGGTGAAAGAAGTTGAGAATGGATGAAGTAACCACCAACACCAAACCATCAGAAGCCCTCCAATGCCCACACCCCTTCTAAAACCTCACACCTCTTCGAAACTCCAAAACTCCTATAAAATTCCACGCCTCTTTGCAAAACCTCCAAAAAACTAATACTCATAAAAAAAAAGCTTCCAAAAACCCCCAAAACCCCAACAAAAAGCCTCAAAAAAAACAAAAAAAAACTACCTCACCAAAGAAAAATTCCCAAACCACCATATAATCCCCAAACCCACCTTATAATCCCCAAACCCACCATATAATCCCCAAACCCACCATATAATCCCCCAACCCACCATATAATCCCCAAACCCACCATATAATCCCCAAACCCACCATATAATCCCCAAACCCACCATATAATCCCCAAACCCACCATATAATCCTCCATACTCCTTTATAATCCTCCATACTCCTTTATAATCCTCCAAACCCCTTTATAATCCCTCAAAACCTCTTTATAATCCCCCATACCACCTTATAATCCTCCAAACCCACCATATAATACCCCAACCCACCATATAATCCCCAAACCCACCATAAAATCCCCCAAACCCACCATATAATCCCCAAACCCACCACAAAATCCCCAAACCCACCATATAATCCCCAAACCCACCATATAATCCCCAAACCCACCATATAATTCCCAAACCCACCTTATAATCCCCCAAACCCCCTTATAATCCTCCAAACTCCTTTATAATCCCTCAAACCCACCTTATAATCCTCCATACCACCTTATAATCACCCAAACCCCCTCATAATCCTCCAAACCCCCTTATAATCCTCCAAACCCCCTTATAATCCCCCAAACCCCCTTATAATCCCCCATATCACCTTATAAGCCTCAAAAACCCCCAAAGAACCATATAATCCCTCAAAACTTCCAAACCACTATGAAAACCTCAAAACTTCAAAAAACTTCCTTAAACTCCCATTGAAAGCCCCAAACCTCAAAACCACCATTGAAAGCCCCAAACCTCAAAACCACCATTGAAAGCCCCAAACCTCAAAACCACCATTGAAAGCCCCAAACCTCAAAACCACCATTGAAAGCCCAAACCTCAAAACCACCATTAAAAGCCCCAAACCTCAAAACCACCATTAAAAGCCCCAAACCTCAAAACCACCATTGAAAGCCCCAAACTTCAAAACTCCCATTGAAAGCCCCAAACCTCAAAACCACCATTAAAAGCCCCAAACCTCAAAACCACCATTAAAAGCCTCAAAGGCTACACCTGGCGATGTTGCAAGAGTGGAGGACGAAGAGGAGGGCTTCTTCGTCTCCATAGTGCACCAGTCTCAGCACCCCCTGGACACACCTGCTCCTCATGCTCGCACTCGCCTATGGGTGTTTGGGGGTGTTTGGGGGTGTTTGGGGGAGTGTTAGGATGTGAGGCTGTTTTTGGAGATTGGTGTTAGAGGGTTTGGTGTTGGAGGGTTTGGTGTTGGAGGGTTTGGTGTTGGAGGGTTTGGTGTTGGGAGGTTTGGTGTTGGGGGGTTTGGTGTTGGGGGGTTTGGTGTTGGGGGGTTTGGTGTTGGAGGGTTTGTGTTGGAGGGTTTGGTGTTGGGGGGTTTAGTGTTGGAGGGTTTGGTGTTGGAGGGTTTGGTGATGGAGGGTTTGGTGTTGGGGGGTTTGGTGTTGGGGGGTTTGGTGTTGGGGGGTTTGGTGTTGGAGGGTTTGGTGTTGGAGGGTTTGGTGTTGGGGGGTTTGGTGTTGGAGGGTTTGGTGTTGGGGGGTTTGGTGTTGGGGGGTTTGGTGTTGGAGGGTTTGGTGTTGGAGGGTTTGGTGTTGGGGGGTTTGGTGTTGGAGGGTTTGGTGTTGGGGGGTTTGGTGTTGGGGGGTTTGGTGTTGGGGGGTTTGGTGTTGGAGGGTTTGGTGTTGGAGGGTTTGGTGTTGGGGGGTTTGGTGATGGAGGGTTTGGTGTTGGAGGGTTTGGTGTTGGGGGGTTTGGTGTTGGGGGGTTTGGTGTTGGGGGGTTTGGTGTTGGGGGGTTTGGTGTTGGAGGGTTTGGTGTTGGAGGGTTTGGTGTTGGAGGGTTTGGTGTTGGAGGGTTTGGTGTTGGAGGGTTTGGTGTTGGAGGGTTTGGTGTTGGAGAGTTTGGTGTTGGAGGGTTTGGTGTTGGAGAGTTTGGTGTTGGGGGGTTTGGTGTTGGAGGGTTTGGTGTTGGGGGGTTTGGTGTTGGGGGGTTTGGTGTTGGAGGGTTTGGTATTGGGGGGTTTGGTGTTGGGGGGTTTGGTGTTGAGGGGTTTGGTGATGGAGGGTTTGGTGTTGGAGGGTTTGTGTTGGAGGGTTTGGTGTTGGAGGGTTTGGTGTTGGGGGGTTTGGTGATGGAGGGTTTGGTGTTGGGGGGTTTGGTGTTGG
>OX387262.1:1291885-1306885 GCA_947562095.1 Branchellion lobata | reverse complement strand
GTGGTGGTGGGTGGGTTGTGGTGGTGGGTGGGTGGGTTGTGGTGGTGGGTGGGTAGGTTGTGGTGGTGGGTGGGTGGGTTGTGGTGGTGGGTGGGTGGGTTGTGGTGGTGGGTGGGTGGGTTGTGGTGGTGGGTGGGTGGGTTGTGGTGGTGGGTGGGTGGGTTGTGGTGGTGGTGGGTGGGTGGGTTGTGGTGGTGGGTGGGTGGGTTGTGGTGGTGGGTGGGTGGGTTGTGGTGGTGGGTGGGTGGGTTGTGGTGGTGGGTGGGTGGGTTGTGGTGGTGGTGGGTAAGTGGGTTGTGATGATGGGTGGGTTGTGGTGGTGGGTGGGTTGTGGTGGTGGGTGGGTTGTGGTGGTGAGTTGGTTGTGGTGGTGGGTGGGTTGTGGTGGTGGTGGGTGGGTGGGTTGTGGTGGTGGGTGGGTGGGTTGTGGTGGTGGGTGGGTGGGTTGTGGTGGTGGGTGGGTGGGTTGTGGTGGTGGGTGGGTGGGTTGTGGTGGTGGGTGGGTGGGTTGTGGTGGTGGTGGGTAAGTGGGTTGTGATGATGGGTGGGTTGTGGTGGTGGGTGGGTTGTGGTGGTGGGTGGGTTGTGGTGGTGAGTTGGTTGTGGTGGTGGGTGGGTTGTGGTGGTGGGTGGGTTGTGGTGGTGGGTGGGTTGTGGTGGTGGGTGGGTTGTGGTGGTGGGTGGGTTGTGGTGGTGGGTGGGTTGTGGTGGTGGGTGGGAGATAGGAGATTATGGCGATTATGAAAGTTTGAGGTAGTTTTAAAAAAAGTTAGTGTGCTATAGGTGGCCTCGAAACTCTACGGGGTTAATGCCACTATAATAATAATTGTTTTTGTATTGTATTGTATAGGTGTTTTACTATTATTATTATTATTATTATTATTATTATTATTATTATTATTATTATTATTAATATTATTATTATTAATATTATTATTATTAATATTGGTATTAATAATAATATTATTATTATTATTATTATTACTATAATTATTATTATTATTATTATTATTATTATTATTATTATTATTTTTATTATTATTATTATTATTATTATTATTATTATTATTATTATTACTAATATTATTATTATTATCATTATTACTATAGAAATGAAACCCACCCGATCAGTGAAACTATCTCATAATACTCTTGTGGACTTCTGGTCACGAGCTGAACAATAACAAAAAGAACAATAAAAATCTAATAACAACAATAACAATAATATAATAACAATAATAATGATTATATAATAACAATAATAATAATATAATGATTGAATATAAAATTAATTTTATTTTTTAATTTTTAGAATGTTGTGAAAAAAAACATGAGTATAATTTTTAAATGAAAATTTACTACTACTTATAACAAAAAATGAATATTATTATTTATTATTCATGTTATTATTATTATTGTTGTTGTTGTTATTGCATCCGGCCAAACCTCCAAAGTGGTACCAGGAGTGGAAGATATTTTTACAAGTAAATTGGAAAGGGTGACTGCTATGTCTGATGGATGGAAAGATGGATGAATGGAAGGATGGAAAGATGGATGAATGGAAGGATGGAAGGATGGATGAAAAAATGAATGAAAAAAAGGGTACCTAGTTTCATGAGGGTGACAGCTACGTCGGGGCAGGCGGTGGCAATGGTGGTGATAGTGTGGATGGTGGAAATGAAGGTGGAGGTGTTGAGACGTGGTGGAGTTGTGGTGATCTGTGGGGAGGAGGGGGATAGGTATGTAGTTATGATGATTTCAAAATCCCGTCATACACACGTACACAATCCCTCACTTCCTTTCCACCTTTCCAGCTTCCCCACCCTCGTTTCCCCTCACTTTCCATTTTCATTTCTACTCCCCCATCCATTTCACCCATCTCCACCTCCTCTTCCCCCCCCCCCCCCCCACCAGTTTGATGACGTCATGCAGGAAGTCCCCTTGGGCCACCCTCCGAAGCACTTCAGGCTCCTCTCGCAAGTTTTCCACCAGGTGACCTATACACTGACACACCTTCTCCACGCACTTGTTGTCCTGAAGGGGTGGGAGAGGTGAAAATGGATGTTTGAGATGGGTGGAAACTGGTTTATTGGGTGAAGATGGGTGTATTGGATGAAAATTGTTCGTGGGTGAAAATAAGGGTTGCATTTTGGTGGAAATGAGAGAGGATCGAATGCGAAGTTAGGTGTAAACGCCCAAAACCCTCAAATTCCGACCAAAAAAAACCCACTCCAACCTTGAAAAAAGCTCAAAAAAGCAACTTTAAAAGCCATGAATCAACAAAAACTTTAAAAAAACTACCACTAGACTTCAAAAACCAATTCCACCAAAGGATTTTCCAAAAATCCCATCCAAAAGTCTCCCACCCACGTCATGGGAGAGTCGAGCCGTGAGGGTTCCGAGGAAGTCTCGAATGAGAGGGAAGTCGTGGAAGGTGAGAGTTTTGAGGCAGTTGGAAGTGATGGAGAGAGATGTGCGCTGGGCAGGCAGTGAAAAGAAGTCGATGTAGGTCAGGCAGGCTGATATGCCATCCTGGTGGGTTTCGGAGGTGGGGTCGAATGGGATGGGTTTTGGATGTAAAGAGGGTGGTTGAAGGGTAGTTGAGGGTGTTGGTATTTTGATTGTGGGTGATTAAAAATGTTCCTCCTCTTCCTCTTCCTCCTCCTCCTCTTCTTCCTCCTCCTCCTCTTCTTCCTCCTTCTCCTCTTCCTCTTTTTCCTCCTTCTCCTCTTCCTCTTTTTCCTCCTTCTCCTCTTCTCCAACTCACAGCTTGCAGAATGATCTTATGGTGTCTCCGAGAGATCATTTCCAAGGCCTGCAGGGCTTGTTCAGCTACGTCCAAGCAGTGGATTGACTGTAACTGAGGAGAGAGAGAGGAGGAGGATGAGGAGAAGGAGGAGGAAGAGGAAGAGAAGAAGGAAGAAGAAGAGGAGGAAGAGGAAGGGGAGGAGGAAGAGGAAGAGGAGGAGGAGGAGAAGGAGGAGGAGGAGGAAGAGGAGGAAGAGGAGGAGAAGGAGAAGAAAGAGGAGGAGGAGGAGAAGAAGGAGGAGGAGGAGGAGGAGGAAGAAGAGGAGGAGAAGAAGGAGGAGGAGGAGGAGGAGGAGAAAGAAGAGGAGGAGGAGGAGGAGAAGAAGGAGAAGGAGGAGGAGGAGAAGGAAGAAGAAAAGGGTAATGAAAAAAAAAGAATAAAAATGGTGAATAAATATAATTTGTATAGCGCCAAGTAAGTTTTTGAAGAAAGAGAAAAAAAAGAGAAAAAGAAAAGGAAGAAGAATACCTTTCCAAGGAAGACAGGAACAGCTTCAGCAACCACGGTGACAGATCTGTGGTGGAGAAGATGGTGGAAAACCCCTCAACCTCCACCACTTTAAAACCACCAACGTACTCACCCCCCCTGCTTTCCTTCATCTCCTTATCACCCTGTCAGTTCCAATCATTCCTCACTTGACGCTTTCCTCATTGATCCACACCTTTCCAAACAACACCCACTGATACACCAGTTCCCCCCAATCACCAAACCTCCTCCCACCCCAATAATCTCCATTTACCTTTTCCTCAACCACCATCTCCCTCATTTCTCACGCATTCACTCCATAAACTACCCGTCTCCTCCTCTCACCTGGGCAGCACTTCCATCATGTAGGTAAGAGCTCGACAAGCGTGGTGCATGAGGTGGAAGGTGGACGGGTGACTGTCAAACTCACTTGAGGATCCTTGGGGGAGAATGTTGGAGTGGGTGAAACGAGGAGAAAAGTTGGTAGAGGGGAGAGTTGGCAAGGAAAGTTGAGAAAGAGAAGGTAGTAGGGGTGGGAAGATAACAGAAAGAGTACAATCAAAGATAGAAAAAATATGCGTTTGAATGGTGGTGGTGAAAGGGCGTGAAGCACCAAAGAATCACTCTGTTTTCAAAACTAAACACTTTACAACCACACCATACCACACCACGCCACATCAAACCACACCACGCCACATCAAACCACACCACACCACACCACACCACACCACACCACACCACACCACACCATACCACACCATACCACACCACACCACATCACATCACATCACATCACATCACATCACACCACACCACACCTTGTTGGTTCTTAAGCAAAGAGGTGAGGATGGGAACAGCCTGTTTTACTGGAAAGCCTCCCAAACTGTCCTCATTCCCCATCACCAACAACTTAGGATGGAGGAGGGTGGGTGATAGATGGACGGATGGATTAATTCTTCTCCTAGGTCTTCCTCTTTCTCTTCTTCTTTTTTCTAACTCTTCCTCCTATTTCTCCTAACTTCCTTCATCTTTTTTTCCTAACGCTTTCACTTCCATCCTCCTTATCTACCTCTCATCTTTCTTACTCTCCTCACCCTCTTCTTCTTCCTCCTCCTCCTCCTCCTCCTCCTTCTCCTTTTACTTCTCCTTTTACTCCTCCTCCTCCTCCTCCTCCTCCTCCTCCTCCTCCTCCTCCTTCTCCTTTTACTCCTCCTCCTCCTCCTCCTCCTCCTCCTCCTCCTCCTCCTCCTCCTCCTCCTCCTCCTCCTCCTCCTCCTCCTCCTCCTCCTCCTCCTCCTCCTCCTCCTCCTCCTCCTCCTCCTCCTCCTCCTCCTCCTCCTCCTCCTCCTCCCCCTCCTCACCTGACACAGATCCGACACTGCATCCAGCTTCCTTCCTTCATCTTTTCCCTGCAACTCCTGCAACAACTGCTGCGCCTTGTACACTGTGGTGGTGTGCATTCATCCATTCATCCCTATATATCCAAAAACCATCAATTCATCCCTATATATCCAAAAACCATCCATTCATCCCTATATATCCAAAAACCATCCTTTCATTCCTAAATATCCAAAAACCATCCATTCATCCTTAAATATCCAAAAACCATCCATTCATCCCTATATATCACAAAAACTATCCATTCATCCATAATTCATCCATATATCCAAAAGTCATCCATTCATCCATATATCCAAAAACCCTTTATTCACCTCAAATTCATCCATCAATTCCTAATTCTTGCATTAATCCAATATTCAACCATCCGTTAATTTCAAAGAGGAGTTATTGCTTATAGACTGTGGGTATGCATCCACCATTCATCCTGATTAATGCATGCATGCACGCACTCACCAGGGGAGTTGCGTTGGATGAGTTGTTGGAATCTTGGAGCCAGGTTGCCAAACAACTGAGATGGCAAACCCCTGGATTCCAGAAAGGCTGAAAGTGGATGGATAAATGGATGGATGAATGGATGAAGAGATGGATGGATAAAAAGATGGATGGATAGATAGATGAATAAATAGATGAAGAGATGGATGAATAGATTATCGATGGATGGAACAATGAACGGGTAAATAAATAGATGGATGGATAAAAAAATAGATAAATTAATGGATGGATGGATAAAAAGATAGATAAATGAATGGATGGATGGATAAAGATAGATAAATGAATGGATGGATGGATAAAGATAGATAAATGAATGGATGGATGGATAAAAAGATAGATAAATGAATGGATGGATGGATAAAAAGATAGATAAATGAATGGATGGATGGATAAAGATAGATAAATGAATGGATGGATGGATAAAAAGATAGATAAATGAATGGATGGATGGATAAAGATAGATAAATGAATGGATGGATGGATAAAGATAGATAAATGAATGGATGGATGGATAAAAAGATAGATAAATGAATGGATGGATGGATAAAGATAGATAAATGAATGGATGGATGGATAAAGATAGATAAATGAATGGATGGATGGATAAAGATAGATAAATGAATGGGTGTATTCACCATGAAGTCTTCCCATATCATGGAAGTCGGGATCTTGTATGATGCTGGCCAGAGAACCTTGGTGGTTGAATGGATGGACTGAAGAATGAATGAACGATGAATGGCAAACAGACCGCTTTGCTGAAACATTCAACCAATCACGAAGCACCATCAGAAGCAACACCAATCAAAGACTCCACTCCTAACTCCTTCAGGTTCATACATCAGCCAATCATCATTGATGATTAAGCGATCAAGCCCCTCCCCCTAGCAACCAGCAGCGAATGAAGAGGTGGAAGAATCATCATTGTTGTTGTTGTTGTTGTTGATGGTGGAGGCGCGGCTGCTGGAACCAGCTGTAACTGAGCCCGTTGCTTCATTGCTGGCCAGGGATGGCGACTGAGAAAGGGGGTGAATGGATGGATGGAAGATTGGTGGATAAGATTGATGAATGAATGAATGAATGAATGATGGATGGATGGAAGAAGAGAAACTATTTCTGAATTTCTTCCTTTCTCACACACATATTCCAACCTTCTTATACTAACTCATCAGTACTATTTTATCACCACCATCACTCCACATTCATCATTACTACCCCCTCACCAATCCTACAACACACCACACCACACTGCCTCCCTTCCCACCCTGGCGTTTCCACGGTTACTCATGCTTTCAGCCCTAGTGAGTTCTTGACTGGTTGAAGAGGAGGAGGAGGAGGAAGAGGATGACAACTTCTTGCTGTTGCGTCTGTGTGTCTCCTTGTTCTTCTGGGTGTCCTCTTTATTGTCTCTCTTTGTACCTCCTCGTCTGCCTACCTTCCTCTTGCTCAGTCTCTCTTCTCCCCTCTTGTTCTTCTTGTGGTTGCTTTCCTCCGCCGTGAGTCTGCCTCTATTCGTGATCTTTTTTACCTTTTTACCACTTGCCCTGTTTAACCTTTTCCTCTTTCCGCCTATTCCCGATCCACTTGGTTGATTATCCTCTTCACCTAGATTAATTTCTTTGACACGTGTATCCAAGACTTCTTTCTTGACACCTGTATTAAGCTCCTTAGCAACGCAAGTACCAGAAGAGCCGGCTACTTGGTTGCCAGGTAATACAGGTGTGTCGTTTGACTTTTTCTTCGTCCCGTCTTCCTTCTTCATCAACGACTTACCGCCCTCTGATGTTTTTCCTCTTTCAGAAAGATGATGGTTATTATTATTATTATTATTATTATTATTATTATTATTATTATTATTATTGTTGTTCTTGCTGGTGGAAGTTGAGCCTCTTTTCTTCCTCTTAGAGGAGACAAGTTTGTCTTCTGAGTCGTCAACAGGTTTGCCTCTCTTGAGAGCTGCCCTGTGATTGGATGACTGGTTGACCAATGAGGAGTGAGATGTGGATGGTTGAGGAGATGATTGGCTGATGGATGAGTGCTTGTGTGATTTGGTGTTCTTGTCTGTGTTTAGCTTTGGAAGTCTGTGGTGGTGGCGGTTGTAGTAGTATTGGTGGTGGTATTAGTAGTAGTAGAGCTGATGGTAGTAATAGTAGGAAAGGTATGTTTCTGGGCCTTGTTCAAGTCAGTCTCCATCCATCGAAGAGGAATGGACGTCTTTCAGAGATACAGTACATTCTACCTCTCCTGAAGTGCTTGAATCAGCTCCAAGAAAGAAGCAAGGCTGGTTTGATGAGAACGATAGCTCCATTGAAGTCTTACTGGATAAGAAAATCACTTAGTTTCAGTACTCCAAAGTGATCCTCCTTCTCAACCAAAACGAAATGCTTCCAATCAAGCCAAACAGTATGTTCAAAAAAAACAAAAAAAACATTAAAGATGATTGGTTCGGCAGAAAAGCAGATGAAATTCAGATTTTGGCGGACTGAAACGATACGAAACGTTGTTACGAAGCTTTAAAGTCGATTTACAGACCTCAACACTCAACGCCCTTGCTACTCTTCAGTGCTGATAACTCAAAACTTACCAGCGAAAAAGAGGGCATCATGGAGAGATGGACTGAGCATTTCAATAAAGTCCTGAATTGTTCTTCCAAAGTAAACGAGGAAGCATTGGCTCGCATCCTCCAAACAGACCAAAACGCAGAACTCGACGCTCCCGCAGATGAAGAAGAAGTTACAAAAGCCATCAACTGAATCAGCAGTGGCAAAGCTCCCGGTTCTGACTCAATGCCAGTAGAGGTATACAAAAAGGTAGACCTGCGTTGAGCGGCAGACTCACAGCTCTGTTCCAAACCAGATGGAAAATAACTTGGTTCCCCATGAACTGAAGGACGCACTCCTCAACACCAGTCGTATGAAAGCTACGACAAAAGTCAATACTGCCAAAATTCGTGAGCATCTGTATGCCGATGACAGCGCCCTCTGTGCATATAACGAACCGGATGTGCAACAAGTAGTGGAAGACTTCTCGGCAGCATGTGAGAACTTTGGTTTCACCATCAACACTAAGAAACTGAAGTTATTCATCAACCTGTTTCCGGCAAGCCTCATAAAGATTCGAAAATAATGGTAGGCCCAGATAGGCTTAGGTCCGTGGAGTCCTTCACTCACCTGGGAAGTGTCCTTTCCGTGGCTGCTACAGCGGACGTTGAAATAAAAAACAGAATCACCAAGGCATGTGCAGCTTTTGGAAAGTTGCGTTATAATGTCTGGAATAGAGATGGTCTGAGTCTGGCTACAAAAACTAAAGTCAAACTAAAGAGCAGCAATCATCCCAGTGCTTCTTTATGCCAGCGAAACCTGGACAGTTTACTTCAGACACACAAAACAACTAAACCAATTCTATATGAACTGTCTTCGTGGCCTGCTTCGCATAAAGTGGTTCCACATGATATCGAACAATGTCGTATTGCAAAAAATAAAAATTCAAAGCATTTCGTATTATCTCGAAAGGAACCAGGTGAGATGGGCCGATCATGTCTCCAGAATGCCCGATCATCGTGCTCCAAAGCAGCTTCTGTATGGAGAGCTCACTAGAGGAAAGAAACCAGCTCATAAGCCAAGATTGCGGTTTGAAGACACTCTCAAAACGACTCTAGATAAAGAGGGCTTTGACACGAAAACTTGCGAGTTTTTAACCTCAGACATGAACAAATGGCGTGGACTGGTCGCAGACAACAGAAAAAAAGAGACAGGAAGACGAAGCAAAAAGAATGACATTGAAAAATTTTTCAACGTCTTCCATCTGTCCAGTCTGTAGTAGGGACTGTAAGGCAAAGATCGGAATGTGTAGCCACCTAAGAACCCACAAAAGCCGTGATCTTCTTTAACTTTGAAGGACCCATGTCAATAGTGGTGATGGTAGTAGCAGTAGCATCATCATCATCATCATCATCATCATCATCATCATCATCATCATCATCATCACCATCATCATCATCATCATCATCATCATCATCATCATCATCATCATCATCATCATCATCATCATCATCATCATCGTCATGACCACCTGCGGGAGTGGGTGGGGGGGTTGACTCCGTGGAGAAGGTGGCAAGAGGGGTTGGAACGGAGGCTGTAGGAGAAGGAGGAGGAAAGGGTAGAAGTGGTGGTCGAAGAGAAAGAGGAAGAAGAAAAAGAAGAGGAGAGGGTGGTTGAAGGGTGAGAAGTAATGGGTGAAGAGGTGGGGGGTGGGTGTTTGGGTTTGTGAGTTTTGGTGCCTTCAGCTTTCTTGTAGTTCTCCCCCTCAGAAGCTGATCCCTCCTCCTGACAATTCTTTTTTGAACTTGACCTGTGTTCACATGTGTGTATGTGTGTACAACTATGTATGTGTTTATGTATGTTGGTTTATGCGTATCCACATGTGTATATGTATGTATAACTGTGTTTATGTATGTTGGTTTATGTGTATCCACATGTGTGTATGTGTGTACAACTATGTATGTGTATGTATGTTGGTTTATGCGTATCCACATGTGTGTATGTATGTACAACTATGTATGTGTATGTATGTTGGTTTGTGTGTGTCCACATGTGTTTTGTTGCTTGCGCGGGTCTTAATCATTGATATCCTTTAATGAGTGTTTTTGAATCAGTCTGATATTCCTGCTCTTTTATGGATACTCTGATAAAAAAAATTTATATAGCGAATTTTAAATTAAGGAAAAATACCCACCTTGACCTTGTCAAGATAGTTTGGAGCGGTGATGAAGATGATGCTATGGAGGTGTCAGAAGAGGAGGAAACAGATCGAGTTTTGTATTTATGGTCTTTGGAGTGTCGACTGGTGGCAGTGCTGGCTAGCAACAATTCTTTCACCCTTCCTCTACTCTCCTTTCTCACTGATGAACTGTGGTGGAAGATGATGGTGGTGGGTGGTGGAAGATGATGGTGGTGATGACTGATAAAAGCTGACAGCAATGATTATGATAAAAAATGAAAAGTGACGACAGTGATGATGGTTGTGGAAGATGGTGAATGATGGAAGATGTTGAATGGTGGTGAGAGGAGAGTACTGAAGACCTGGAAAGGAGGGGTTTCAGGGCTTGATGGGGGTGGTGGGCCATGTAGATGGGTCTGCACCAGGGTGCATAATAAACAACAAAATGTGGCGGATTGTTTCGTGGGATGGTGGGATTGTTGTGTGGGAAAGGTGTTTGTTGTTTGAATTGAAGTGAAGAAGTTGTTGTTGCTAAGTTTTGAGGTGATGATTAGGATGATTTTGGAGTTGATTAAGAAGCCTTTGGGCGATGATTGTGATTATGGGATTAATAAGTGATGACTGATGATTTTTCGGATTTAATTTTAATTAATTTAAGAATTATTTTGGGAAGTTATTTTAGGGAGATTAGGCTGAATGTAGGTTGGATAGAATAGATTTGCGTGAAGTGTGGTGACTTAGTTGTGATGAAGCGGCTGTGGAGAAAGCTGAAAAAAGAGAAATTTTGAATATTTAGTTTTTTGAGAGAAGTTTTTTTTCGGCGTCTCAGACGCAAATTCAGTGCAACGAACTCAAGAATTATCCTCAGTCTGAAAGTGAAAAATACTTTTGTTTAGTGGTGAAACGTTTGAAAGGTATAAATTAAAAAAAGTAAGAAATTGAGTTTAAAAAGTTTCAGAATATTTCGAACGTACTAAGACTTGCAAAAATATTCCGTCGAAAAGTATGGAAGACAGGCGAGGAAGAGAAGAATGTACGATAGATGGACGCATAAAAAAGACAAGGAAAAGGCTCATTAATGATGAATTAAAAACAAAATAAATCTTGAAGAACGTTTGAAAGACGAAAAATAACAAGACAATATGGAGTCGAATATTAATAACATTTGGAGAAGGATTTAAAAGAGGATACGGGTTGTGAAAGTTGATTATGGCTTACTATGACGTAATTGAAGCTTTTAAAAGATATGTCACCGAAATGTTGAAGAATTTGATAAAAAACGTCAGTTGTGCAAAAAATATCGATTTGCAAAAACAACAGTGAGTTTGTTGAAGACGTAAATCAACTAAAAGGAAGCTTAAGTATGAAAAGATGAATTGACAAAACAGGCAATGAAATATTTCATGACAGACATCTAAGAAACAATGGAAAAGAGCAACGGCCATACCTCGCATAAAAACTAGATGAAAGAATACTGCACTCTAAAAAATAAACGATAGTGGAGATGGGCCAAAAAGATGTAAAAGTAAAGTAAAAAATAAAAAATTGAAAGTGAGTTTGTTTGAGATTTTTTTTATAATTTAAAAAAATTCAGCTTTCATTTAAATTTGAGCACAAAAAACTTTGCCACGAAAATTGTCAAAATATTTTCACAAGCTTATGACATTATATTCATTAAAAGTAGTCAAAAAAATTATAATTATCTTTTTTGAACAAACTTATTTATAATGTGTAATGATTCACTTTCTGTTACATTTAATTAAACTTAGCCGGTTGCAATCGGCTGATTATACATAAGATTTTGCAAGAGGTTACTTAGAAAATTTAATACCTTTTTTGGTTGCATTAGTTTCTGTTGATCTAGAATTGCACTCAAAAATCTGAAAAATGTCTAACGGTACAATCGAATTTAGCAATCCGCTTAAAAAATTTAAGCTTGTATTTCTTGGAGAACAAAGTGGTGAGGCAGTATCTTTAAATTTCAAATTTTTTCATTCAATCACTTTTGAAACCACTTTTTAAAAAATTCAAAAAATTTTTAGACAAAATTCTCATATCATTATGAAATTTTTTTTAAATTTAAGGTTTATAAATATACGAATTCTTGCAGTTGGCAAAACTTCCCTAATAACACGCTTCATGTATGACAGTTTTGACAACTCTTACCAGGTAATTTGTTGATCAATTTTTCATTAAAGATCAACTTTTGTTATTTTTTCTAGTAACTATGAAAAGTTTTCCTGAATTTGATCATTCAATAATAATAACAAGAAAAACTTATAGCAAAAGAAACAAAAACTTTCCATAAAAACCACTACAAAATAACTTTTAATACCAACATCAATCACCCCAGCCTCCCAACTAAACTCCTTTGAAAACCACCCAAAAATCACCCAAAAACTATTACAAAATCACTCCAAACTCATTAAAAAATCTCATCTAAACTTGCTCAGAAACCATCTCAACCATGAATAACTACGAAACCAAAAACATCCCGAAATAGTCCCAAAACCACCACCACAGGCCACCATTGGCATCGATTTTTTGTCTAAGACCATGTATCTGGAAGACAGGACTGTTGGTTAAACTGACTTTCAAACATAAAACCATAATTTTAAAATTATTAACATGCAAATCTTTATACTTTCATTTCTTCCTCCTTATTGGCCTTTTTCGAAAACAATCCCACAATCATCATACTTCTTATATATTCTACTCCACATTCAACCATTCACATTCCACCCATTTTCACCCATTTTCTTCCATTCCAATTTCCCCCATAATCCACCCCCTTTTTCTACTCCTCCTTCCCCCTGTTTTTCCCCCCATTCCTCTCACTCATTTACCCCATATTCCGCCTTCCCATTTCAACCCATCTCCCCAATTTCACACTCCCCCATCTCCTTTCACCTCCATGTTCCCCCATTTCCTCCCCCATCTTCCCAGATTCGCTTGCAGTTGTGGGACACAGCAGGCCAAGAGAGATTCAGGAGTCTCATTCCTTCATACATCAGGGACTCTTCCGTCGCTGTGGTGGTCTACGACATCACCAGTGGGTGAAGAGGGAAAGGGGAGGGGAGGTGGAGGGAAAGGTGGGTGATTGAGGGTGGTTATGAGGTGGGTGACTGAGGGTGATTATGAGGTGGGTGATTGAGGGTGGTTATGAGGTGGGTGATTGAGGGTGGTTATGAGGTGGATGACTGAGGGTGATTATGAGGTGGGTGATTGAGGGTGATTATGAAGTGGGTGACTGAGGGTGGTTATGAGGTGGGTGATTGAGGGTGATTATGATGTGGGTGATTGAGGGTGGTTATGAGGTGGGTGATTGAGGGTGGTTATGATGTGGGTGATTGAGGGTGGTTATGAGGTGGGTGATTGAGGGTGGTTATGAGGTGGGTGATTGAGGGTGGTTATGAGGTGGGTGATTGAGGGTGATTATGAGGTGGGTGAATGAGGGTGATTATGAGGTGGGTGAATGAGGGTGATTATGAGGTGGGTGAATGAGGGTGATTATGAGGTGGGTGAATGAGGAGAGAGGAGATGGACTGGATGAGTAGCTGAATTTATCATCTTCCCCCTTTTTCGTTTTCACTTTCCTTCTCTTTTCATCTCACCTCTCCCTTCTTCTTTCCCCTCTTCCCCTCCTCCCTTCTAACCATTTTTTTTTCTTTTTAAATTTTTTCCACCTTTTTCCTCCTTCTTTTCTCCCCAGATCTGACGTCATTCGAGCAGACCTCGAAGTGGGTGGAGGACGTAAGGAATGAACGAGGTCATGACGTCATAATCATGCTGGTAGGAAATAAGGTGGATCTGCATGACAAGAGGTGGGTAGGGGAGAAAGGGAGTTTGGTGGGTAGGTTGGGGAAGGGGGGGGGGGGGGTAAAAGGATTGATTGGTGGGTTGAAGAAGGGGGGGGGGGTGAAAGGATTTGTGGGTGGGTTGAGGAAGGGGGGGTAAAAGGATTGATGGGTGGGTTGAGGAAGGGGGGGTAAAAGGATTGGTGGGTGGGTTGAGGAAGGGGGGGTAAAAGGATTGGTGGGTGGGTTGGAGAGGGGGGGTAAAAGGATTGGTGGGTGGGTTGGGGAGAGGGGGTAAAAGGATTGGTGGGTGGGTTGGGGAAGGGGGGGTGAAAGGATTGGTGGGTGGGTTGGAAAAGGGGTGAGCGATAAAATTTGGGTGTTGGATTGAGATGGTTAGAGAAAAACCCACCCTCAAACACTCCAACATCCTAACACTCTGAAAACTTATAAAAATTACTCCCACAAACCCCAATACTTCAAACTCTGAAGCCTCATGCAAAACACCCCCAAAAAATCCCAAAAAACCCTGGTTCGATATAACCCGTTACACCCAACCCACAATGGGCCTGATCCACCTAGACCCCAAAAACCCCCCAGACAAGTGAGTTCTGAGGAGGGGGAGATGAAGGCGAAGGAGTTGGGTCTGATGTTTATTGAAACGTCTGCGAAGAGTAACTATAACGTCAGTCAGCTTTTTAGGTGCAGTGGTGTGGTGTGGTGTGGTGTGGTGTGGTGTGGTGTGGTGTGGTGTGGTGAGGTGTGGTGTGGTGTGGTGTGGTGTGGTGTGGTGTGGTGTGGTGTGGTGTGGTGTGGTGTGGTGTGGTGTGGTGTGGTGTGGTGTGGTGTGGTGTGGTGAGGTGTGGTGCGGTGTGGTGTGATGTGGTGTGGTGTGGTGTGGTGTGGTGTGGTTTGGTGTAGTGCGGTGAGGTTTAGTGTGGTGAGGTGTGGTGTGGTGTGGTGTGGTGTGGTGTGGTGTGGTGTGGTGTGGTGTGGTATGGTGTGGTGTGGTGTGGTGTGGTGTGGTGTGGTTTGGTGTGGTGTGGTGTGGTGTGGTGTGGTGTGGTGAGGTGTGGTGCGGTGTGGTGTGGTGAGGTGTGGTATGGTTATGATGGGGTGTGGTATGGTGTGGCGTGGTGTAGCGTGGTGTGGCGTGGTGTGACGTGGTGGGACGTGTTGTGGCGTGGTGTGACTTGGTGTGGCGTAGTGTGGCGTGATGGGGTGTGGTGTGGTATGGTGGGGTGTGGCGTGGTGTGGCGTAGTGTGGTAGGTTGTGGTGTAAGGGTGAAGTGATATAAAGAATAATAATATTATTATTAA
>OX387262.1:1281885-1286885 GCA_947562095.1 Branchellion lobata | reverse complement strand
TATTATTATTACTTCACTGTTTGAATGAGGCAACAGTATTATTATTATCATTATTACTTCACTGTTTGAATGAGGCAACAGTATTATTATTACTTCACTGTTTGAATGAGGCAACAGTATTATTATTATCATTATTACTTCACTGTTTGAATGAGGCAACAGTATTATTATTACTTCACTGTTTGAATGAGGCAACAGTATCATTATTATCATTATTACTTCACTGTTTGAATGAGGCAACAGTATTATTATTACTTCACTGTTTGAATGAGGCAACAGTATTATTATTATCATTATTACTTCACTGTTTGAATGAGGCAACAGTATTATTATTATCATTATTACTTCACTGTTTGAATGAGGCAACAGTATCATTATTACTTCACTGTTTGAATGAGGCAACAGTATTATTATTACTTCACTGTTTGAATGAGGCAACAGTATCATTATTATCATTATTACTTCACTGTTTGAATGAGGCAACAGTATCATTATTATCATTATTACTTCACTGTTTGAATGAGGCAACAGTATCATTATTACTTCACTGTTTGAATGAGGCAACAGTATCATTATTATCATTATTACTTCACTGTTTGAATGAGGCAACAGTATCATTATTATCATTATTACTTCACTGTTTGAATGAGGCAACAGTATCATTATTACTTCACTGTTTGAATGAGGCAACAGTATCATTATTACTTCACTGTTTGAATGAGGCAACAGTATCATTATTATCATTATTACTTCACTATTTGAATGAGGCAACAGTATTATTATTATCATTATTACTTCACTGTTTGAATGAGGCAACAGTATTATTATTACTTCACTGTTTGAATATCAGTATTGAATTAAAATTTATAAGCTGACTTATCATCTCCCACTTTCATTTATGATTTTTTAATTCAATCATAATTTTCTCCCTTTGAAATTATTTAAAATCTTCTTTATGTTCTATTCTTCAGTTCCACATTGATCAAACTTCCCTGTCGTATTGCTTCGTGTTATCGTGTGTATGTGTGCTTGTCTGTGTCTTTGTGTCGGTTTCTCTATGTTTGTTTGTGTTTTCTTTATCGTTGTTTGCGTGCTTATCATTTGTATGTATGTTTGTATGGGTGTTTTCATCTTTGTATATATGTTTGTATGGATGCCTGTATTGCTCTTTGTATGTGTGTTTGTGTCGGTTTTGGTAATTATGTTTCATCGTTGTTTAGGTGTTTAGACGTGTTTTGTATCTGAGTTTGTATTATTTGTATGGTTATTTGTATGTATGTTTGTGTGGGTGTTTGTGTCGTAGTTTTTATGGGTGTATGTGTATGTATGTTTGTATTGTTTTTTTGTATGTATGTTTGTGTAGGTGTTTGTATCGTAGTTTTTATGGGTGTATGTATGTATGTTTGTATCGCTTTTTGTATGTTTGTTTGTCTTAACGCTTTTGCTTCTGCATATTTCGATCTTCCGATGCTGAAATAGAAATTCATTTTTAGTCTTTCGAGTGTTTTTTTTACTTTTTTTCTTTTTTTTTGCTTAGTTTTTCATTTATTTTCTAGCAAAACTCCAAAAGATTTTTTTCCATTCTTCAAAATTCTACTGACATTTCAATTCTTCACAAACTTCATTGTGTTTTCTTCTTTTATAATTTATATTACCATTTTTATTTTTTATTATTATTTAATAATAATAATGATATTATTATTATTATTTTTATTATTATTATTATTTATTTAATTATTTTTTTATTTTTTTTTATTATTTTATTATTATTATTATTATTATTATTATTATTATTAATCTATTATTATTATTATTATTATTTATATTATTATTTTTTTTTTTAATTATTATTATTAATATTATTATTATTATTATTTTTATTATTAATATTTATATTTACATTATCATTATTATTATTATTATTATTATTATTATTATTATTATTATTATTATTAATTTATTATTATTATTATTATTATTATTTATATTATTATTATTATTATTATTATTATTATTATTATTATTATTATTACCATTATTATACCGCTACTATACCGATATTTCAAATTATTCTGCAAAGCTCCAATTCCTCCAAGCACTCCTTCAAAATCTTTTCTGGAAACTTTGCCAATTTCAGTTTGTATTCTTCAACTTCAAAATTGTCCTCAATTCTTATTGTACTAAATTATAACTTATTATTAAATTAAGTAATTAATTATTTCATAATTATTATTTATTATTAAATTAAGTAATTAATTATTTCATAATTATTATTCATTATTTAAATAATAAATTAATTATTTCATAATTATTATTTATTATTTGTTTTTTTGTTGTTTTTATTTCAATTATTATATAAATTAATTGTTATTAAATTAATTTTTATTGTTTTTCAATCATATTTATTTGTTATGATAGTTATTGTTTAATAATATTAAAAAGAAGGTTCATTTCATTGGAACATTTGTCTTCATTCTAGCAGATATCGCTAATCACATCCAATTATGCTTTCTTTCATCAAGAATAATCCAAACGTGAGGTTCGGTGTTCGTATCCCGCCTGAGCTCTGATTTGAGTTATGGAAAGGCGCCTCAGTTGCTTTCTTTGGCGCTTCACAGCTTGAACTTAATATTATTATTATTATTATTATTATTGTTGTTGTTGTCGTTAAAAAGCGGAGACTCAAGCGTGCTGGAGTGACAACTCTTGACGTTGATGCCACTGCATTCCGATTGGGCTTGTATCAACCAATTAAAAGATCGAATCACAACCAATTAAAAGATCGAATCACAACCAATTAAAAGATCGAATCACAACCAATTAAAAGATCGAATCACAACAAATTAAAAGATCGAATCACAACCAATTAAAAGATCGAATCACAGATCGAATCACAACCAATTAAAATATCGAATCACAACCAATTAAAAGATCGAATCACAACCAATCAAATTTCCAATTTCCGCTTGTTAGGAACCAAAGTATCACCTGAGACAACTTTTGTTATAGTCTTCATTGAAACAAATCCAGACAAACGCTGGAAATGGCACAGAACGTGGTGAACAATCAAAATGAAAAAAAAAAACTAAAATCAACAATAACCGAATGTCATAAGAATTGTCAAGTGTCTGTTGCAAGAGATCAAAAACTGACTTTAAAATCAAATTTATAAATCTCAAAAATTTTAGAATTGAGTCATAGTTTAAATTGAATGACTATTGAAGAATGTTTCATCAAATTAACCAAAACTGGAATGTTAAAATGTTCTAAGAAATTCAAAAGCAGAATTGTCTAATAAGTCAAATAAATGAGTCTTAAACGTTGAGAATTGAATCATATCTTAAAACCACATAGTGTAACTATTGCAGAGTTATTTCTTCTTTCCTTCTCAACCATTTCTCATAATCACAGGTAAGTCTGTCTGGATACTTTTGTAATGCCTTTCAACACTTGTTTACTTTCTTGTTGAGTAATTCGGCAAACAGTAGTAAGGTAGGCGCTGGTTGACGATTTAACTGCTATGTCTGTATTTCAAACGAGAAAATGGCGGATTCGGCAATCTCTTTAAAATCTTTTCAAAATCTTCGTAATCAGCAAAAACTAGAAGTTTCAGGTAAATTAACTTAATTATAACTTATATTTGAAAGTTTCAATTTCAAAGAGTTAATAAAAATAGTTAAAATAAAGAAAATTAAAGTAACGGTCATACACGCTTTAGCGGAACAGGAAAGACTCGCTCACTTTCTTGTTTTAAGTTTGCGAACGGTAAACTTGTAACAAATTGCTTGACGATTTCACAGCAATGTTTTTATCTTTCTCAGCCGTTTCTAAAGTTTACAAGTCCGTCATGATAACAAATTTTTGCAATGACATTAAACTCTTGTTCATTTCTTTGTTGAGTAATTTGGCAAACAGTATTTATATCACAATTCTTATTAACCAATCACACATCTTATCAACCAATCACACATCTTATTAACCAATCACACATCTTATTAACCAATCACACATCTTATTAACCAATCACACATCTTATCAACCAATCACACATCTTATTAACCAATCACACATCTTATCAACCAATCACATATCTTATTAACCAATCAAACATCTTATAACCAATCACACATCTTATTAACCAATCACACATCTTAGTAACCAATCACACATCTTATTAACCAATCACACATCTTATTAACCAATCACACATCTTATTAACCAATCACACATCTTAGTAACCAATCACACATCTTATAACCAATCAAACATCTTATTAACCAATCACACATCTTATCAACCAATCACACATCTTATTAACCAATCACACATTTTATTAACCAATCACACATCTTATCAACCATTCACACATCTTATTAACCAATCACACATCTTATTAACCAATCACACATCTTATTAACCAATCACACATCTTATCAACCAATCACACATCTTATTAACCAATCACACATCTTATCAACCAATCACATATCTTATTAACCAATCAAACATCTTATAACCAATCACACATCTTATTAACCAATCACACATCTTATAACCAATCAAACATCTTATTAACCAATCACACATCTTATCAACCAATCACACATCTTATTAACCAATCACACATTTTATTAACCAATCACACATCTTATCAACCAATCACATATCTTATGAACCAATCACACATCTTATTAACCAATCACACATCTTATCAACCATTCACACATCTTATTAACCAATCACACATCTTATTAACCAATCACACATCTTATTAACCAATCACACATCTTATCAACCAATCACACATCTTATTAACCAATCACACATCTTATCAACCAATCACATATCTTATTAACCAATCAAACATCTTATAACCAATCACACATCTTATTAACCAATCACACATCTTATAACCAATCAAACATCTTATTAACCAATCACACATCTTATCAACCAATCACACATCTTATTAACCAATCACACATTTTATTAACCAATCA
>OX387262.1:1266885-1271885 GCA_947562095.1 Branchellion lobata | reverse complement strand
GGGGGGGTGAGGTTGGAAGGGTTTGGAGTGGTGTTGGGGAGAAGGAGGGGGGAGGTTGGAAGGGTTTGGAGTGGTGTTGGGAGGGGGGGGGGAGGAGGGGGGATGGGTGAAGTTGGAAGGGTTTGGAGGGGTGTTGGAAGGGAGGGATGAGGCTGGAAGGGTTTGGAGTGGTGTTAGGGGGGGGGTGAGGTTGGAAAGGGCGAAGAAGAAAGAATTGAGAAAGGAAAAAGAGAAAAAACGTTAAAATACTATAAAAATAGATGTTTACACAAAAGTCATTTTGAAATTATGACCTTTGGTGGAAAATATTCAATCACATTTCATCAAACGTTTTGATGAACAAACAGAAGAATAAAAATTTTTTATCGAAAACAATGAATAATAAAATTTGTAAGTTCGGTTGTGAACTTACAGCGTCAACGCGTCCAGCTGTTCTTCAATCAAAACAGACGCATGTTGATGTTGTTGTTGTTGATGTTGTTGTTGTTGTTGTTGTTGTTGTTGTTGTTGTTGTTGTTGTTTAGGGAAACGAGCAAATGAGGAAGAAGAGAAAGAGGATGGTGGTGATGGTAGTGATGCCGTCCGGTGGTGTTGTCCTATCACCCTGATCCTCTCAGCTGACACATACCTACTACCCTCCTCTTCCTCCTCCTCCTCCTCCTCCTCTTCTTCTCTCTTTTTTTTCATCTCCTCCTTTTTCTCTCTATCTTTTTCCTTTTCTTCTTTTTTTGTTTCATCTTTTTCCTCTCCCTTCTTCTCCTCCTTCATTCCCTTCCCTCCCTTTTCTTCCTCTCTCACATTCCTCCATTTCTCTTTCTTTTCTCTTTTTTTCTTTTCTTTTTCCTCTCTTTCTTTATTTTTTTTCTCCTCATCTTTCTCCTCTTTCTTCATTCCTTTATTCTTCTCTTCCTTCGGTCTATCATCGAAGCTGTTGCCACTCTCAGCACTGTTCTTCAGTATTGACTTTATCGTTATTCGTTTGTTTGTGCCATCATTATTATTATTATTATTATTATTATTATTATTATTATTATTATTATTATTATTATTATTATTATTATTATTATTATTATTATTATTATTATTATTATTATTATTATTATTATTATTATTATTATTATTATTATTATTATTATTATTATTATTATTATTATTATTATTATTATTATTATTATTATTATTATTATTATTATTAGTAGTAGTAGTAGTAGTAGTAGTAGTAGTAGTAGTAGTAGTAGTAGTAGTAGTAGTAAAATTGTTGTTGTTATTGTTGTTGTTGTTGTTGTTGTTGTTGTTGTTGTTGTTGTTGTTGTTGTTGTTGTTGTTGTTGTTGGCTTTAATTGAGTCTATAAAGGCTTTTCCAACTCGAGATAAAGCTCCTTGGCGGAATAATGAAAATAAAATTGATAATAATCTTGATAATAGTGAAAATGATTATGATAATGGAATATACATTGAAAAAGAAAATAATAAAAAGAAAAAAAATAGTTTAAAAAAAATTAAATTAAAAATAATGAAATAAATAATAATTATGATAATAAGAATAGATCGATATGACATGAAACATGAGAATAAAAAAAGAATTAATCGTATAATTCTTCACACAACTCCGAAAAAGCCTCAAAATAACTTGCTTTCATTCTTACTAGCAGCAACCCCCAAACCCCCAATAATACCCTCAAACCCCCAAACCCCCAATAATACCCTCAAACCCCCAAACCCCCAATAATACCCTCAAACCACCAAACCCCCAATAATACCCCCAAACCCCCAATAAAACACCCAAACTCCCACTAATACCAACAAACTCCCACTAATACCACCAAACTCCCAATAATACCACCAAACTCCCAATAATACCTTCAAACTCACAATAATACCTTCAAACTCCCAATAATACCTTCAAACTCCCAATAATACCCCCAAACCCCCAATAATACCACCAAACTCCCACTAATACCACCAAACTCCCAATAATACCTTCAAACTCCCAATAATACCACCAAACTCCCAATAATACCTCCAAACTCCCAATAATACTTTCAAACTCCCAATAATACCACCAAACCCCCAATAATACCTTCAAACTCACAATAATACCACCAAACTCCCAATAATACCTTCAAACTCCCAATAATACCTTCAAACTCCCAATAATACCTTCAAACTCCCAATAATACCTTCAAACTCCCAATAATACCCCCAAACCCCCAATAATACCACCAAACTCCCACTAATACCACCAAACTCCCAATAATACCTTCAAACTCCCAATAATACCACCAAACTCCCAATAATACCTCCAAACTCCCAATAATACTTTCAAACTCCCAATAATACCACCAAACTCCCAATAATACTTTCAAACTCCCAATAATACCACCAAACTCCCAATAATACCTCCAAACTCCCACTAATACCACCAAACTCCCAATAATACCACCAAACTCCCAATAATACCACCAAACTCCCAATAATACCACCAAACTCCCAATAAAACACCCAAACCCCCAATAAAACCCTCAAACTCCCAATAATACCACCAAACCCCCAATAATACCACCAAACTCCCAATAATACCACCAAACTCCCAATAATACCACCAAACTCCCAATAAAACACCCAAACCCCCAATAAAACCCTCAAACTCCCAATAATACCACCAAACTCCCAATAATACCAGCAAACTCCCAATAATACTTTCAAACTCCCAATAATACCACCAAACCCCCAATAATACCTTCAAACTCACAATAATACCACCAAACTCCCAATAATACCTTCAAACTCCCAATAATACCACCAAACTCCCAATAATACCTCCAAACTCCCAATAATACTTTCAAACTCCCAATAATACTTTCAAACTCCCAATAATACCACCAAACTCCCAATAATACTTTCAAACTCCCAATAATACCACCAAACTCCCAATAATACCTCCAAACTCCCACTAATACCACCAAACTCCCAATAATACCACCAAACTCCCAATAATCCAAACTCCCAATAATACCACCAAACTCCCAATAATACCACCAAACTCCCAATAAAACACCCAAACCCCCAATAAAACCCTCAAACTCCCAATAATACCACCAAACTCCCAATAATACCAGCAAACTCCCAATAATACCTTCAAACTCCCAATAATACCACCAAACTCCCAATAATACCCTCAAAGACTTCCAATGAAACCCTCAAAACCCCTAAAACCTCCAATGATACCCTTAAGCCCTCAATAATACTTTAAAAACCCCTCAATAAAACTCACAAAACCACCCAATAAAACCTTCAAAGCCCCCATTAAAACCCTCAAAGCCCCCACTAAAACTTTCAAAACCCCCACTAAAACTTTCAAAACCCCCACTAAAACTTTCAAAACCCCCCACTAAAACCTTTAAAACCCCCACTAAAACTTTCAAAACCCCCAATAAAACCCTCAAAACCCCCAATAAAACCCTCAAAAACCCCCACTAAAACCCTCGAAACCCCCAATAAAACCCTCAAAAACCCCCACTAAAACCCTCAAAACCCCCACTAAAACCCTCAAAACCCCCACTAAAACCTTCAAAACCCCCACTAAAACCCTCAAAACCCCCACTAAAACCTTCAAAACCCCCACTAAAACCCTCAAAACCCCCACTAAAACCCTCAAAACCCCCACTAAAACCCTCAAAACCCCCACTAAAACCCTCAAAACCCCCACTAAAACCCTCAAAACCCCCACTAAAACCTTCAAAACCCCCAATAAAACCTTCAAAACCCCCCAATAAAACCCTCAAAAACCTCCACTAAAACCCTCAAAACCCCCATTGAGCTCCACCACCTTGAATACCTCTTTCACTAAACCTTTTCCTCCTTAAATCCATCAAACCACCCAAACTCTCACTCAATCCTTCGAAAATCTCTCTTCAATCCACCAAAACCTCCCACAGCCCCCAAAAACCCCATAACTATCCCAAACATCATTACCACCTCCACTGAAAATGCCATCATCGTCGTCTTCATCAGCATCAAAAAAGTTGGCTGGTGTGATGTCATAACCAGCCCGCTTTGTGGTGAAGTTTAAAATACCCAAACCACTATTTTTAATGGGGGCAGAATGAGGAGGATGGGGGGAGGTTCGGGGAGAGGGTTGGGGAGAATGAGGAAGGTGAAGAGAGTGGGGAAAAATTTGAGCAGAGTGGGGGAATGATTGCGAGGAAGGAGGGAGGTGGAAAAAGGTGTGGGGGGAATGGAGAGATCGGGAGGAGTGAGAAGACTTATGGGGAAAGTTTTTGGGGGAATGAGAAGAATGCTGAGATGAGTGGGGTGAATCCGAAGAAGTTTGGGGGAGAGCGAGTGAGTTTTTGGATGAAATTGGAGGAACAAGAGGGTGGTGAAGAGTGCCGGAAGTGGGGGGGTTTTGGGGATGGGTGGAATTATGGTCGATGGAGGATCGAAGAGTAAGGTGGGGGTGATGGAAAGGGTGGAAATGGCTGGAAAGGTGGGAATGGGGGGTTGGGTGGATGGGTTGGAAATGATGGGGGAAAGTATCATGGGGTGTTTGGGATAAAAATCGAGGAAAAGTGGTGGCGTTGTTGGCTGTTTTGATGTGACCTTCAAACCGGAAAAGCTTCGGTCCTATGCTGGGTGGTGGTCCCTTGGTGGGTGAAGATGGTGAAGAAGAAGAAGACGAAGATGACGGTTGGAGTGAGGTTGATGATAGTCGTGGTGGGATTGGGGGAGGGAGCGATAGGGGTTGGGATGGTAGAGGGGGTTGTGGTGGCTTCGGAATTGTTTCGGAAGCATCTGAAAAGTGAAGAAAAAAAATTATTTTAAAAATATTATTAACATTTTTGACTACTTTTAAAAATTAATTAAAAAAGTTGAAAAAGTAATTAAAAAGTTAATTAAAAAGTTAATTTAAAAGTTAATTTAAAAGTTAATTTAAAAGTCAATTTAAAAGTTAATTAAATGAATAAATCTATTATTGAAATGTATTAACTGAAAATGCA
>OX387262.1:1261885-1264385 GCA_947562095.1 Branchellion lobata | reverse complement strand
CATCATCATCATCATCATCATCACCACCATCATCATCTTCATCATCATCATCATCATCATCATCATCATCATCATCATCATCATCATCATCCTCATCATCATCATCATCATCATCATCATCATCATCATCATCATCATCATCATCATCATCATCATCATCATCCTCATCATCATCATCATCATCATCATCATCATCATCATCATCATCATCATCATCAACACCTGCTTTGAGGATGGAGGAGGTGGTGATGCGAGAGGGGAGGAAGAGGAGGGGGTTGTTGGGATTCTTGTCGGTGGGTGACTGAGGCAACTCGGTCTGGTGGTGATGTGGTGGAGTGGTGGAGTGGTGGTATAGTGGAATGGTGGAGTGGTGAGATGATAGAGTGGTGAAATGGTGGAGTGGTGGGATGGTGGAGTTGGTGGTGGAGTGGTGGAATTGTGGGATGGTGGAGTTGGTGGTGGAGTGGTGGAGTGGTGGGATGGTGGAGTTGGTGGTGGAATGGTGGAGTGGTGGGATGGTGGAGTTGGTGGTGGAGTGGTGGAATGGTGGGATGGTGGAGTTGGTGGTGGAGTGGTGGAATTGTGGGATGGTGGAGTGGTGAGATGATAGAGTGGTGAAATGGTGGAGTGGTGGGATGGTGGAGTTGGTGGTGGAGTGGTGGAATTGTGAGATGGTGGAGTGGTGAGATGATAGAGTGGTGAAATGGTGGAGTGGTGGGATGGTGGAGATGGTGGAGATGGTGGTGGAGTGGTGGAATTGTGGGATGGTGGAGTGGTAGAGTAGTGAAATGGTGGGGTAGTGAAATGTTGGAGTGGTGAGTTGGTGCGATGGTGGAGTGGGTGGTATAACTATGTAGTGAGTGGTGAAATGGGTGGCAGGATGGGGGAATGTTGGAATGGAGGAGTGGAGTGGGTGGTGGGATGGTGGAATGTTGGAGTGGGGGAGTGGAGTGGGTGGTGGAATGGTGGAATGTTGGAATGGAGGAGTGGGGTGGGTGGTGGGATGGTGAAATGTTGGAATGGAGGAGTGGGGTGGGTGGTGGGATGGTGAAATGTTGGAGTGGGGGAGTGGAGTGGGTGGTGGGATGGTGAAATGTTGGAATGGAGTGGTGGGATGGTGGAATGTTGGAATGGAGGAGTGGGGTGGGTGGTGGGATGGTGAAATGTTGGAATGGAAGAGTGGGGTGGGTGGTGGGATGGTGAAATGTTGGAATGGAGGAGTGGAGTGGGTGGTGGGATGGTGGAATGTTGGAATGGAGGAGTGGGATGGGTGGTGGGATGGTGGAATGTTGGAATGGAGGAGTGGAGTGGGTGGTGGGATGGTGGAATGTTGGAATGGAGGAGTGGGGTGGGTGGTGTGATGGTGAAATGTTGGAGTGGGTGAGTGGGGTGGGTGGTGGGATGGTGGAATGTTGGAATGGAGGAGTGGGGTGGGTGGTGGGATGGTGAAATGTTGGAGTGGAGGAGTGGGATGGGTGGTGGGATGGTGAAATGTTGGAATGAAGGAGTGGGGTGGGTGGTGGAATGGTGGAATGTTGGAATGGAGGAGTGGGGTGGGTGGTGGAATGGTGGAATGTTGGAATGGAGGAGTGGGGTGGGTGGAGTAAGCTCTTTTGAAAACACCTCAAAAATCTCAAAAAGCCTCTGAAATTCTCCCAAAACCTTCTAAAAAACCCAAAACCCCGAAGGCCCCCAAAGGCCCCCAAAGGCCCCCAAAGGCCCCTCACGTCTCTGAGGTCAAAGGTGACCGAGAGGTTCTTGACGAACTGCTCAGCAAATTCGGGGTACATGCACAAAACCCCTTTCAAGTCCTGTCTCGTCACCTTGGTAGTGGAAGGGTTGGTGGTGGTGGTAGTGGAGTGGTGGTGGATGGTGGTGGTAGAGGGTTGGTAGTAGTTGAGTGGTGGTGGTAGTTGAGTGGTGGTGGTGGGGTAATGGTAGTGGGTGATGGTAGTGGGCAGTTGTAGTGGGTGGTGGTAGTGGGTGGTGTTAGTGAAGTGGTGGTGATATTGGAGTGATGGTATGGGTGGTGGTGGTGATGGAATGGTGGTGGTAGTGAATGGTAGGGTGGTGGTGGTGGTGAGATGGTGCTGAAATGATGGTAGAGATAGTGGGGATGGGGTGTGAATGATGGGAATGTTTAATGACTGTGGGAAGGTGATAGGGGTTGTGGTGAGGCAGTGGTAGCAATATTCGAAAAGTGGATGGTGGTGGGGTAGTGATGATGGTTGTGATAGTGCATGGATGGTTTTACAAGGATGATGATGATGATGAGGATGCAAGAATGTTAGTGAAATGGTGGTAACGTAAATCATCCAACCATATGTAGGTCACCCCCTTGTATTGATCACCACCACCATCCTACGTAGGTCACCACCCTATGTAGGTCACCCCCTTGTATTGGTCACCACCAACATCCTACGTAGGTCACCACCAACATCCTACGTAGGTCACCACCACCATCATTCTACGTAGATCACCACCACCACCATCCTACGTA
>OX387262.1:1246885-1251885 GCA_947562095.1 Branchellion lobata | reverse complement strand
ATTAAACCACCCGTCATTTCACTACCCATTATCCCCCTACTACTCACCATTGCCCCATCCCTATAACCCACCCCCACTCCACACTCAACCACCACCAAATCCACCATACTCCCAACTCCATCCCTACCACCTTCTGCATCTGGGTGTGGTAACGAGCGGTGCCGCTGTAGAGGCGCTGTATGATGGCGCTGACGTTGCCAAAGATGCTGGCGTACATGAGGGCTGGTGGAGAGGTAAAAAGGGGGGAGAGGGTCGGAGTGAGAGGATGGAGTGAAGGAATGAGAAAGAAAAAGAGTGAAAGAGAGTGATTAAAAGTGAGGGAAAGAAGAAGGTGAGTGAGATTGAGAATGAGATTTTGAGGGTGAGAACGAAAAAAAAGAAAAATCCCAAAACCTCCACCCCAAGTCCAGAAGCCACCCTTAACACTCCAGAAACTTCCTGAAAGGCCTCAAATTCCACCAACCACTCCTTTGCGATAAGAACAACAAACCTCCAAAACCCCCTCCCTCCAGCATCTGTGCCATTCTTCCTATGAAGAATGACACAGATGGGGAGTATCTTCTTGTCGTGAGTGCTTGCTGTGACATTTCTAATATCCCCCCAAAGTCCCACACCAACCCATATGAAGAATGACACCCTCAAAAACCCCCCAAAACTCCAAACGCTCCTCCCCAAACACCCTCCCAACAAACACCCACACCCCCACCAACATCCTATGAGCATGACACAGATGGAGAATATTTTTTCATAGTTGGTGTTGGCAGAGACGTTGCCGAAGCCGACGGAGGTGAGGCTGGAGAAGGTGAAGTACAGGGCCGTGATGTACTTGGACTTGATGGAAGGACCCTCGGAACCTAAGGTTATGGAAAATTTTGAGAGGATTTTTGAAAGATTTTGAAAGTTTTTTTGAGGCTTTGGAGATTTTTGAGGGTTTTTTGAGGAGTTTTTGAGAGTTTTTTGGGGATTTTTTGAGGGTTTTGGAGATTTTTGAGGGTTTTGGAGATTTTTGAGGGTTTTGGAGATTTTTGAGGGTTTTTTGGGGAGTTTTTGAAGGTTTTTTGAGGAGTTTTTGAGGGTTTTTTGGGGAGTTTTTGAGGGTTTTTTGGGGAGTTTTTTAAGGGTTTTGGAGATTTTTGAGGGTTTTGGAGAGTTTTTGAGGGTTTTTTGAGGAGTTTTTGAGGGTTTTTTGGGGAGTTTTTGAGGGTTTTTTGGGGAGTTGTTGAGGGTTTTTTGAGGAGTTTTTTGAGGGTTTTTTGAGGAATTTTTGAGGGTTTTTTGGGGAGTTTTGAAATGTTTTGTGAGAGTTTTTTGAGGTTTTTTTGTTTTTTTGGAGGCAGGTAGTTAGGAATTTCCACTGTTTTTTTGTGGCGTTTGGGAGTTTTCAAATGTTTTTTTTGATATTTTTGGAGTTAAATGTTTCCAAGTATTTTATTTTCATTTACCAGACCTCCAACCCCACAACCCCAACCTTCCCCACCCCATCCCCACACCACACCCCACATCTCAACTTCATGCCTTTCAACCACACCCACCTGCTCACTCTACCATAACAAAGTTCACCACATTACACTACACCATCTTATTTCACCCCTCAACCGCCCGAATCACCCCTCCATCCACAGCACACCCACCCACCATTGTAGGGTTGTTGCGTCTGTTCAGCCAGGTCATCAAGCCAACCTATTTTATGCGTGCTGTTCACCATGCGGTCTCTCTCGATGTTGCCTGGGTGAGGTTTATTACAAATTTATGAAGTTAAACTGATCTCTCAAGTAATTAGATCAACCAATCAATTAACAGTTTGAAGGGATTAATTAATAAGTATTTAAGTGGGGAATTAGTCAAACCATTTAAATAATTAAATTAAATAAGCAATGATAAATTGGAAACATAGATCGATGATAACATAACTAATGAGGAGAATGACGATAATAGAGGGAGAGATAAGGACGAGGATTATGAGTAAAAAATGAAAAAAAATTATACGTGAAAAATTCAATCAGACTGAACAAATTTTAAAAGTGCACCGACCAATAGCGTACCAGATACAGGCCAGCCAATGAGCGATGAGGGCGAAGGTTGCCATTAGCAACAGCAAAACAGCTGCCCCATATTCGGAATATCGGTCAAGTTTTCTGGCAACACGCACCAATCGCAGCAGTCGCGCTGTTTTCAGCAGACCAATCAGAGTGATCATCTGAAAGAGTCATGAAGTAGGTCCGAAAGAGGGTTGAAAAGTGGAAAACGACGAAATTTCTTTAGAGTACCCTCAGACCTAAAAACGTTCTCCAAACCCCCGCAAGCCCTCCTGGATCTCCAACTCCTCGCCTCAACTCCTCTCCTCAACTCCTCGCCTCAACTCCTCGCCTCAACTCCTCACCTCAACTCCTCGCCTCAACTCCTCGCCTCAACTCCTCTCCTCAACTCCTCGCCTCAACTCCTCGCCTCAACTCCTCACCTCAACTCCTCGCCTCAACTCCTCGCCTCAACTCCTCGCCTCAACTCCCCTCCTCAACTCCTCGCCTCAACTCCTCGCCTCAACTCCTCACCTCAACTCCCCTCCTCAACTCCTCGCCTCAACTCCTCGCCTCAACTCCTCGCCTCAACTCCCCTCCTCAACTCCTCGCCTCAACTCCTCGCCTCAACTCCTCACCTCAACTCCCCTCCTCAACTCCTCGCCTCAACTCCTCGCCTCAACTCCTCGCCTCAACTCCCCTCCTCAACTCCTCGCCTCAACTCCTCGCCTCAACTCCTCGCCTCAACTCCTCGCCTCAACTCCTCTCCTCAACTCCTCGCCTCAACTCCTCGCCTCAACTCCTCGCCTCAACTCCTCGCCTCAACTCCCCTCCTCAACTCCTCGCCTCAACTCCTCGCCTCAACTCCCCTCCTCAACTCCTCGCCTCAACTCCTCGCCTCAACTCCTCGCCTCAACTCCCCTCCTCAACTCCTCGCCTCAACTCCTCGCCTCAACTCCCCTCCTCAACTCCTCGCCTCAACTCCTCGCCTCAACTCCTCGCCTCAACTCCTCGCCTCAACTCCCCTCCTCAACTCCTCTCCTCAACTCCTCGCCTCAACTCCCCTCCTCAACTCCTCGCCTCAACTCCTCGCCTCAACTCCCCTCCTCAACTCCTCGCCTCAACTCCTCGCCTCAACTCCTCGCCTCAACTCCCCTCCTCAACTCCTCGCCTCAACTCCTCGCCTCAACTCCCCTCCTCAACTCCTCGCCTCAACTCCTCGCCTCAACTCCTCGCCTCAACTCCTCGCCTCAACTCCCCTCCTCAACTCCTCTCCTCAACTCCTCGCCTCAACTCCCCTCCTCAACTCCTCGCCTCAACTCCCCTCCTCAACTCCTCGCCTCAACTCCTCGCCTCAACTCCCCTCCTCAACTCCTCGCCTCAACTCCTCGCCTCAACTCCCCTCCTCAACTCCTCGCCTCAACTCCCCTCCTCAACTCCTCGCCTCAACTCCCCTCCTCAACTCCTCGCCTCAACTCCTCGCCTCAACTCCCCTCCTCAACTCCTCGCCTCAACTCCTCGCCTCAACTCCCCTCCTCAACTCCTCGCCTCAACTCCCCTCCTCAACTCCTCGCCTCAACTCCTCTCCTCAACTCCTCGCCTCAACTCCTCTCCTCAACTCCTCGCCTCAACTCCCCTCCTCAACTCCTCGCCTCAACTCCTCTCCTCAACTCCTCGCCTCAACTCCTCGCCTCAACTCCTCTCCTCAACTCCTCGCCTCAACTCCTCTCCTCAACTCCTCGCCTCAACTCCTCGCCTCAACTCCCCTCCTCAACTCCTCTCCTCAACTCCTCGCCTCAACTCCCCTCCTCAACTCCTCGCCTCAACTCCTCGCCTCAACTCCTCTCCTCAACTCCTCGCCTCAACTCCCCTCCTCAACTCCTCGCCTCAACTCCCCTCCTCAACTCCTCGCCTCAACTCCCCTCCTCAACTCCTCGCCTCAACTCCTCGCCTCAACTCCTCGCTTCAACTCCCCTCCTCAACTCCTCTCCTCAACTCCTCGCCTCAACTCCTCGCCTCAACTCCCCACCTCAACTCCTCGCCTCAACTCCTCACCTCAACTCCTCACCTCAACTCCTCGCCTCAACTCCTCACCTCAACTCCTCAGTCTGCTTCACCTAAACCCTTTCAAAATTCCTAAAAAATCTTTAACGGCAGAAAATGAAAAGAACGAAGAGAGTAGCAGTCACTCCTCCAAACACCTAGTTAAAAAATTTCTCAAAATAACTTCCAAATCTCCGAAAATATCCATAAAAGATTTCAAAATATCTGAAAATCCATAAAACACCCCCCATTCCCGCAAAAGATCCCTCAAAATCCCCAAAACTGACGTCATCGGACTTGGGTCCGAAGATGAGAAGGTCGAAGGGAATGGCGGCCACCATGTCGATGAGAAACCAACCCTTGAAATAGTGCACTGCTATCTTGCCTGGGTGACTCACCACCTTGGAATGGGTAGAAATGGGGGTGGGGGGGGTTTTGGGTGGGTGGAAAAAGGGGGTTGAAGGAAGGATTTGAGGTTAGGTGGAAATGAGGACTTTAGAGGAATGAATTTGGTGGGTAGGGTGAAACAGTTTGATGGGGTGGTGGGGTAGGATGGGAGTTGAAAAGATTGCTAAAATGAGAAAGAGAATGAAGGAAGAATGGAGTGGGTGGTAATGAGGAATGGGGGAGAGGATGGGGGTAAAAAGATTGGTGGAAGGTGAGCAGCATGGGAGAAGATGGGGGTGAGAAGAATGGTAAGAATGAGAGTAACAAGAAAATGGAAAAAAACTAAAAAAAATAGAAAAAAAAATTAAAAAAATGGAAAAAAAAAACTAAAAAAAAATGGAAAAAAATTGATTATGAAAACAAACAAAAAATTATCAAGAAGATGAAAAATGAGAGTTAAAGAAGAAAAATGAAAAAAACAAAAATAAAAAGAAAAAGAAGGTAAAAAGAAATGGAAAAAGACCATGAAGAAAAAGAAAATGAAGAAGATGATGA
>OX387262.1:1231885-1244385 GCA_947562095.1 Branchellion lobata | reverse complement strand
CCTCATTTCACTACCCCAGAAAGTCCAACCTTTCAAAAACAAAAACACAACTTCTCAAAAAGAAAAAAAAATTTCGAAAAATGAACTCGAAAAAAATCCACTTCTTTTCCTCCACCCCTTCTCTCATCCCCACTCCCTTTCCTCCCCTCCCTCCCATCTCACATCCCCACTCCCTTCTCCCCCCCCCCCCGTCCCCACCCCCCAACCAAGATGAGTATGAACCAATCCCAGACGGCCTTGAAAGGGGAATAGTGGGCTACAGTGCAGCCGTGTCTGGTGGGCGTTTGTAGCTTGTAGTCAGGAATCACGTCTGCCCCCAGGGATAGCACCTGGGTGGTGGTGGGGGGGGGGGGGGGTTTTGAGGTGGAGGCGAATTGAGGGAATTCGAAAAAATCGTGAGGTTTAAGATTTGATGGTTTTCAAACCTCCCACTCAAACCTCCCACTCAAACCTCCCACTCAAACCTCCCACTCAAACCTCCCACTCAAACCTCCCACTCAAACCTCCCACTCAAACCTCCCACTCAAACCTCCCACTCAAACCTCTCACTCAAACCTCCCACTCAAACCTCCCACTCAAACCTCCCACACAAATCTCCCACTCAAACCTCCCACTTAAACCTCCCACTCAAACCTCCCACTCAAACCTCCCACTCAAACCTCCCACTCAAACCTCCCACTCAAACCTCCCACTCAAACCTCCCACTCAAACCTCCCACTCAAACCTCTCACTCAAACCTCTCAATCAAACCTCCCACTCAAACCTCCCACTCAAACCTCCCACTCAAACCTCCCACTCAAACCTCCCACTCAAACCTCTCACTCAAACCTCCCACTCAAACCTCCCACTCAAACCTCCCACACAAATCTCCCACTCAAACCTCCCACTCAAACCTCCCACTCAAACCTCCCACTCAAACCTCCCACTCAATCCCCGCTTCTCCCTTCAATCCATTTGATTCTTCCCAAATTTTCTTCACCCAAACACTCAACTTTCACAAAATCTCATATCCCTCCTACGCCAAAAGCACTACTTCCCCCAAACAGTCATTCAAACACTCACCCTCTTCCCTCAAGCATCTTGGCGCCCAAACACCCCAAAAACCCACCATCTCTCAACCCCCTTCCCCTCACCTGGGCCACCTTCTCACCCACATTATGCCTCATGTTGGGGAGGAAAAGGCTGTTATCCCCCTTGTACGCACTCACCACACTGTTGAGGTCCCGCTCTACCAACCCGGAGGTCACGGGTTCGAATGCAACCGAGGTTGATTTTCGTTTCGAGTCGTTGTTGGAGTTGGTTTTATATTTGGAAAGCTCGGATTCGCTAGATTGTTGTCGGTGTTGTTGTTGTTGTTGTCGGTGTTGTTGTTGCTTTAGGCTGTAGCGGTTGAAACGTTGCAGCAGTTGTTTTTGTCGTGACGTGGCTGGTTGTTTTGTGTTGCCTGAAGAGGGAGAGGTGATGGTGGCGAAGTGAATGTATAATAACAAATTAATAAAATAAAATTTAATAAAATAATTTAATAATATATACTTCAAAATGATAATTCAATAATATATAATGTGAAATAATATTTAAAAAAATATATATATAATTTGGAATCATAATTAAAAAACATATAGTGATAATTCTGAAACCATGGAAACTTCTCCACTTGCTTCATTCTTATCTGTCCAGCCCCTTCAACCCCTCTCTTTTCATTATATTCTTTACTCCTCCTATTTCCCCTTCCTCACTCCTTCTAGCATCTCCTCTTCCTAACTCCTCTTTACTCTTCCTCTCTCTCTCCCTTTTAACTCCCAACTCCTCCTAACCACTCCTCCAAACTTCTATCAACTCCTCCAAACCACTCTTCTTCTTTACTCCTCCTTACTCTCCCTGACTCCTCCTTACTCTCCCTGACTCCTCCTTACTCTCCCTGACTCCTCCTTACTCCTTCTAACTCCTCTTTACTCTTCCTAACTCCTCCTTACTCTCCCTGACTCTTTCTTACTCCTCCTTACTCTCTCTGACTCCTCCTAACCACTCTTCTCCTTTACTCTTCCTTACTCCTCTTAACTCCTCCTTACTCTTCCTAACTCCTCCTTACTCTCCCTGACTCCTCCTTACTCTTCCTAACTCCTCCTTACTCTCCCTGACTCTTTCTCACTTCTCCTTACTTTTCTTCCTAACTCTTACTCACTTTTGACTCATCCTAACGCCTGCTAACTTTTGCTAGCCCTTCTTAACTCCTCCTTCTTTTTCTTTTCCTAACTTTTCTCAACTCTTTCCAACATCTTCTGACTCTTCTTAACTTTCCATACCCTTGATTCCTTCTAACTCCTTCTAACTCCTAACTCCTTCTAACTCCTTCTAACTCCTTCTAACTCCTTCTAACTCCTTCTAACTCCTTCTAACTCCTTCTAACTCCTTCTAACTCCTTCTAACTCCTTCTAACTCCTTCTAACTCCTTCTAATTCCTTCTAACTCCTTCTAATTCCTTCTGGAACCCTTCTAACACTTCTTCACTTCTTCTTCTTCTTCTTAACCCTCTCTCTTCTTCCTCCTCCTCACCAGAGCTTGTTTCGACAGAAGAGTTCCACGGCATGAATTGACTGCCTCTCCATGAGGCCAATTGGACTGGAAAAGAAGGAAATGTGGGTGTGAGTTTGGGGGGGGGGAAAGAGAATGCTGGTGAGTATGAGGTAAGGGGGAGGAAGTGTGAAGGAGAGTTCGGAGAAAAAAAGTGAGGATTGGGGTGATCTCGGGTGAGGGGTGAGACTAAAAATGAAAATAGGTGAAAAAGAGTGAAAGAATAAGGTAGACGTTGAAAAAGGAAAAGGTGACTGAGTGATTGAATGGTTGATCATGAAATGAAAATATTACAAAATAAATGGATGAGTAGATGGATGAGTGGATGGATGAGTGGATGGATGAGTGGATGGATGAGTGGATGAATGAGTGGATGGATGAGTAGATGGATGAGTAGATGGATGAGTGGATGGATGAGTGGATGGATGAATAGATGGATGGGTGGATGGATGAGTGGATGGATGAGTGGATGGATGAGTAGATGGATGGGTGGATGGATAAGTGGATGGATGGGTGGATGGAGGAGTAGATGGATGAGTAGTTGGATGAGTAGATGAATGAGTGGATGGATGAGTGGATGGATGAGTAGATGGATGAGTGGATGGATGAGTGGATGGATGAGTAGATGGATGAGTGGATGGATGAGTGGATGGATGAGTAGATGGATGAGTGGATGGATGAGTAGATGGATGAGTGGATGGATGAGTGGATAGATGAGTGGATGGATGAGTGGATGGATGAGTGGATGGATGAGTAGATGGATGAGTGGATGGATGAGTAGATGGATGAGTGGATGGATGAGTGGATGGATGAGTAGATGGATGAGTAGATGGATGAGTGGATGGATGAGTGGATGGATGAGTGGATGGATAGGTAGATGGATGAGTAGATGGATGAGTGGATGGATGAGTAGATGGATGAGTGGATGGATGAGTAGATGGATGAGTGGATGGATGAGTGGATGGATGAGTAGATGGATGAGTGGATGGATGGGTAGAAGAACGAGGAGGTGTGTGGATGGACAGATGAATGGATGGACAAGTAGATAGATTAATCGATGGATAAATGAATGGATGATTAGACGGATGGCTAGATGGATGGATGACTAAATGGATAGATGGGTGAATGTGTGAATGGCTAGATGACTGGATGGGTGAATGAATGGATGGCTAGATGGATGGATGGGTGAAAAATGGATAGCTAGATGAATAGATAGATGGCTAGATAGATGGATGGATGAGTGAATGGATGGCTAGATGGATTGATGGATGGGTGAGTGGGTGGATGAATGAACGGATGGATGGCTAGATAGATGGATGGGTGAGTGGGTGGATGGATGAATGGATGGATGGCTAGATGGATTGATGGATGAGTGAATGGATGGCTAGATAGATGGATTGGTGAGTGGGTGGGTGGATGGATAGATAAAGGGATGGCTAGATGGATTGATGGATAGGTGAGTGAGTGGGTGGATGAACGGATGGATGGCTAGATGGATGGCTAGATGGATGGATGGGTGAGTGGGTAGGTGGATGGATGAATGAATGGATGGCTAGATGGATGGATGGATGGGTGAGTGGGTGGGTGGATGAATGAATGGATGAATGGCTAGATGGATGGATGGATAGGTGAGTGGGTTGATGGATGGATGAGTGGGTGGATGGATGAACGGATGGATGGCTAGATGGATTGATGGTTGAATGGATGGATGGCTAGATGGATGGATGGATGGGTGAGTGGGTGGATGGATGAATGGATGGATGGCTAGATGGATGGATAGATGGGTGAGTGGGTGGATGGATGGGTGAGTGGGTGGATAGATGAACGGATGAATGGCAAGATGGATTGATGGATGAATGGATGGATGGCTAGATGGATGGATGGATGGGTGAGTGGGTGGATGGATGAATGGATGGATGGCTAGATGGATGGATGGATGGGTGAGTGGGTGGATGGATAGATGGATGGATGGATGGATGGATGGATGGATGAGTGGGTGGATGGATAAATGGATGGATGGCTAGATGGATGGATGAATGGCAAGATGGATTGATGGATGAATGGATGGATGGCTAGATGGATTGATGGATGGGTGGGTGGGTGGATGGATGAATGGATGGATGGCTAGATGGATTGATGGATGGGTGAGTGGGTGGATGGATGGGTGAGTGGGTGGATGGATGAATGGATGGATGGCTAGATGGATTGATGGATGGGTGAGTGGGTGGATGGATGGGTGAATGGATGGATGGATGGGTGAGTGGGTGGATGGATGGATGGATGGATGGGTGAGTGGGTGGATGGATGGATGGATGGATGGGTGAGTGGGTGGATGGATGAATGGATGAATGACTAGATGGATGGATGGATGGATAGATGGATGGATGAATGGATGGATGGCTAGATGGATTGATGGATGGGTGAGTGGGTGGATGGATGAATGGATGGATGGCTAGATGGATTGATGGATGGGTGAGTGGGTGGATGGATGGGTGAATGGATGGATGGATGGGTGAGTGGATGGATGGATGGATGGATGGGTGAGTGGGTGGATGGATGAATGGATGGATGGCTAGATGGATGGATGGATGGGTGAGTGGGTGGATGGATGAATGGATGGATGGCTAGATGGATGGATGGATGGGTGAGTGGGTGGATGAAGAAATCATTGATGTGTGATGTTATCATATTAGGATTTGATGAGCAATTTGTCAAAAAAGCTTTAAAACCAAGAAATCACTTTCTTTTTTTTTCTTTTTTTTCAATATTTTATTTTTTTTTTCTTTTTTTTCAATATTTTATTTTATTTTTCTTTTTTTTCAATATTTTCTTTTGTTTTTGTTTTGATTTTATTTTTTCAAATATTTCTTCCTATTTTCACCATTTTTCGTTTTTTATTTTTCATTTTTAGTTGTTAGTTTATCTTCATAAGGTCGTTTTTCAGAGCTTATTGCATACGGCCACCTTCATTCAGGCCGGCCTATTGTCTTTTTTCTATTTTCCTTTTTTCATGTAATTTTTCGTTTTTTATTTTATTTTTATTCTTTTTTTATTATTGTTTCTCTTTTGGTTTTTTTTATTTTCCTTTATTGTTTTTATTTTTTAAAAATATATTTTGACCACATTGTTAGGGTTTTTGCTTTCATATTCCGAGCTGTTTTGCATTGTATGGGCATGAAAAGGTCTAACAAAGTGTAAAAATAATATTGCAAAATGAAACGTGGGTGGGTGGAGGGAGTGGGTGGAGGAAGTGGGTGGGTGGAGGGAGTGGGTGGGTGGGTGGAGGGAGTGGGTGGAGGAAGTGGGTGGGTGGAGGGAGTGGGTGGGTGGAGGGAGTGGGTGGGTGGGTGGAGGGAGTGGGTGGGTGGGTGGAGGGAGTGGGTGGGTGGGTGGAGGGAGTGGGTGGGTGGGTGGAGGGAGTGGGTGGGTGGAGGGAGTGGGTGGGTGGAGGGAGTGGGTGGGTGGAGGGAGTGGGTGGGTGGAGGGAGTGGGTGGGTGGAGGGAGTGGGTGGGTGGAGGGAGTGGGTGGGTGGAGGGAGTGGGTGGGTGGAGGGAGTGGGTGGGTGGAAGGAGTGGGTGGGTGAAGGGAGTGGGTGGGTGGAGGGAGTGGGTGGGTGGAAGGAGTGGGTGGGTGGAAGGAGTGGGTGGGTGGAGGGAGTGGGTGGGTGGAGGGAGTGGGTGGGTGAAAGGAGTGGGTGGGTGAAAGGAGTGGGTGGGTTGAAGGAGTGGGTGAGTGGGTGGAGGGAGTGGGTGGGTGGAAGGAATGGGTGGGTGGAGGGAGTGGGTGGGGGGAGTGGGTTGGTGGAGGGAGTGGGTGGGGGGAGTGGGTGGGTGGAGGGAGTGGGTGGGTGAGTGGGTGGGTGGGTGAGTGGGTGGGTGGAGGGAGTGGGTGGGTGAGTGGGTGGGTAGGTGAGTGGGTGGGTGGGTGGGTGAGTGGGTGGATGGGTGAGTGGGTGGGTGGGTGGGTGGGTGGTGAAAGTGGATAAATAAATGCAAATAAACAAACTTATGAGAAGAATATTGGAAAGATAGAAACCATAGAATAATTTGAATTCACACAAAATTTCAAATTAAAAAGCGGATTTAAAGTGCAAAAAAACTCAACAAAACCTCGAAACAGGTACAAAAAATAACTAAAAACTTGTGACTGGAACATGGAAACAAAAAAAAAACAAATGAAAAAATAAGAAATAATGGGAATCAAGTGAAAAAAATGAAATGAAAAAATAAAAAAATAATAAATAATAAACAATAATAAATAATAATAAATAATAATAAATAATAATAAATAATAATAAATAATAATAAATAATAATAAATAATAATAAATAATAATAAATAATAATAAATAATAATAAATAATAATAAATAATAATAAATAATAATAAATAATAATAAATAATAATAAATAATAATAAATAATAATAAATAATAATAAATAATAATAAATAATAATAAATAATAATAAATAATAATAAATAATAATAAATAATAAAAAAATAATAATAAATAATAATAAATAATAATAAATAATAGAAAAAAAGAAAAAAAGATTATAAAAATAAAAATGAATCAGAGCAGCGATAGAAAGATATAAATACTACAAACTGGAACTCAGAGGAAATGTATATTGAAACATGCAAAAAATAAAAATAAATAAATAACTAAATAATAATAATAATAATAATAATAATAATAATAATAATAATAATAATAATAATAATAATAATAACAATAATAATAATAATAATAATAATAATAATAATAATAATAATAATAATGATAATAATAATAATAATAACAATAATAATAATAATAATAATAATAATAATAATAATAATAATAATAATAATAATAATAATAATAATAATAATAATAATAATAATAATAATAATAATAATAATAATAATTGATTAAAAAGAATAAAATAAAGAAAAAAAAAATAAATAAAAATAAATGAATGAAATATGAAAAATAATTAAAAAATAAATAAAAATAAATAAATAAATATAGGAAAAAAGATTTAAAAAATACGGAAAAAGTACATAAAATTTAAAAATGAATAAATGATAAATAAATAAATAATAAATGAATAAATAATTAATTAATTAATTAAATGAATAAATGATAAATAAATAAATAAATAAATAAATAAATAAATAATTAAATAATTAATTAAATGAATAAATAAATGAATGAATAAATGAATGAATGAATGAATGAATGAATAAATAAATAAATGAATAAATGAATGAATGAATGAATGAATTAATAAATAAATAAATGAATGAATAAATGAATAAATGAATGAATAATAATAGAAATAGATCAGAAAGAGCGCTTGAGAGTTCTATTGCAAGTGGATGGAGATTGGAAAGAGATATTACCGATGTCAGCCTCTGTAACTCTCCTGCCTCGGTGGTGGGCGGTGGAGGAGAGGGAGGGGTGGTGGTAGTGGGAAGGGTGGTAGGCGGTGGTGGTGGATAGGTTATCAAATTCCTCCTCCTCTTCATCCTCTTCCTCCTCCTCTTCCTTTTCTTTTTTTATTTTCTTCTTTTCATCTTTTTCCTCATCTTCTCCTCTTCCCTTGTTTATATCTCTTTTATTATATTTTTTTTCATCATCCTCCTCCTCCTCCTCACCATCATCATCATCATCATCATCATCATCATCCCGTTCATCTAGTCCATCGTCGTAGTCATCATCGTCATCATCACTTAATTTTGTTTTGTTTTTTTTAATGGTTATTATTTTTTTATTTTTGTTGATTACGCTTTCTTTTTTTGTTGTCTTTTTCTGTTGTTGTTGTAGTTGTTGGCTGTTGTTTTTTTCTTCGTTTGTTGTTTTTGTGGGAGTTCTGAAAAGAAAAAAAAACAGAAATGATTTACACTCGTCAAGGTTCTTCGACACTGGACAACGATCAAAAACGATTCATAATTATATAAAACCATCAATAATTTATTTTTAACCCTGAATAATTTATTTTTAACCTTGAATAATTTATTTTTAACTCTGAATAATCTATTTTTAACCCTGAATAATCTATTTTTAACTCTGAATAATTTATTTTTAACCTTGAATAATTTATTTTTAACTCTGAATAATCTATTTTTAACTCTGAATAATCTATTTTTAACTCTGAATAAGTTATTTTTAACTCTGAATAATTTATTTTTAACTCTGAATAATTTATTTTTAACCCTGAATAATTTATTTTTAACTCTGAATAATTTATTTTTAACCCTGAATAATTTATTTTTAACTCTGAATAATTTATTTTTAACTCTGAATAATTTATTTTTAACCCTGAATAATCTATTTTTAACTCTGAATAATTTATTTTTAACCCTGAATAATTTATTTTTAACTCTGAATAATTTATTTTTAACTCTGAATAATTTATTTTTAACTCTGAATAATCTATTTTTAACTCTGAATAATTTATTTTTAACCCTGAATAATTTATTTTTAACTCTGAATAATTTATTTTTAACTCTGAATAATCTATTTTTAACTCTGAATAAGTTATTTTTAACTCTGAATAATTTATTTTTAACTTTGAATAATTTATTTTTAACCCTGAATAATTTATTTTTAACCCTGAATAATTTATTTTTAACTCTGAATAATTTATTTTTAACTCTGAATAATTTATTTTTAACTCTGAATAATTTATTTTTAACCCTGAATAATTTATTTTTAACTCTGAATAATTTATTTTTAACTCTGAATAATTTATTTTTAACTCTGAATAATTTATTTTTAACCCTGAATAATCTATTTTTAACTCTGAATAATTTATTTTTAACCCTGAATAATTTATTTTTAACTCTGAATAATTTATTTTTAACTCTGAATAATTTATTTTTAACTCTGAATAATCTATTTTTAACTCTGAATAATTTATTTTTAACCCTGAATAATTTATTTTTAACTCTGAATAATTTATTTTTAACTCTGAATAATCTATTTTTAACTCTGAATAAGTTATTTTTAACTCTGAATAATTTATTTTTAACTCTGAATAATTTATTTTTAACCCTGAATAATTTATTTTTAACTCTGAATAATTTATTTTTAACTCTGAACAATTTATTTTTAACTCTGAATAATTTATTTTTAACCCTGAATAATCTATTTTTAACCCTGAAAAATCTATTTTTAACTCTGAATAATTTATTAAAAGTCTCATGAGCACCTCTAACTCCGATAGAATAAATGTTTACAAGCCCGATAAGATTGATCGAGTCGAGATAATGAGGTAAGCATGAGTGTTTTTAAATTGAAATTATTATTTTTAAATTAATTAATAGCAACTAAAATATAATATAATAACAGTACCAATACATATTATCAGTGAGCTATAAATAGCGTCAGTGTGTTCAAAGTAGCATCAATGAGTTATAAATAGCAATAGTGAGTTATAAATAGCAATAGTGAGTTATAAATAGCAATAGTGAGTTATAAAGAGCAATAGTGAGTTATAAATAGCAATAGCGAGTTATAAATAGCAATAGTGAGTTATAAATAGCATCATTGAGTTATAAATAGCATCATTGAGTTATAAATAGCAATAGTGAGTTATAAATAGCAATAGTGAGTTATAAATAGCAATAGTGAGTTATAAATAGCAATAGTGAGTTATAAATAGCAATAGTGAGTTATAAATAGCATAAGTGAGTTATAAATAGCATCATTGAGTTATAAATAGCATCATTGAGCTATAAATAGCAATAGTGAGTTATAAATAGCAATAGTGAGTTATAAATAGCAATAGTGAGTTATAAATATCATCATTGAGTTATAAATAGCAATAGTGAGTTATAAATAGCAATAGTTGGTTATAACTAGCAATAGTGAGTTATAAATAGCAATAGTGAGTTATGAATAGCAATAGTGAGTTATAAATAGCAATAGTGAGTTATAAATAGCACAAGCAGCATCACCTAGTTACGAGGCTCTTGATGTCAGGTAAGCGTAGTCGCAGTAGTTTGTGATTGGCTGTGGTGGTGGTGGTGGGGATGATGATGATGATGATGATGATGATGATGATGATGATGATGATGATGATGATGGTGATGATGATGATGATGATGATGATGATGATGATGATGATGATGATGATGATGATGATGATGATGGCGATTACAATTATATGAAATGAAAAAATTGAAATGATTAAAAAATAATAAAAAAATAAAAGAAAAGGAAGAAGGAAAAGAAAAAAAGAAGGAAAGAAAGAAGGAAAGAAAACAAAAAAAAGGAAGAAATGGAAAAAAAAGGAAAGAAGGAAGAAAAAAAAGAAAGAAGGAAAAAATGAAGAAAGAAGGAAAAAATGAAGAAAGGAAAAAAGGAAAAAAGGAATAAAAAAAAGAAAGAAAGGAAGAATGGACGAACACTGGTTGAGCGATTGAGAAGTGGCTTCGTCGTCAACCTGTGAAGAAGAAGAAGGAGTGTCATCTCTTGGGTTTTTGAGGGTTTCTAACCCTGAACCTCACCCCATTTCCTACTTCACCCCCTACTCCACCCCCTACTCCACCACCTACTCCACCACCTACCCCACCACCTACCCCACCACCAACCACACCACCTACCCCACCACCTTTTCCACCGCCTACTCCACCACCTACCTCACCCCCTACCCCACCACCTACCCCCCCACCTTCTCCACCACCTACTCCACTACCTACTCCACCACCTACCTCACCACCTACCTCACCACCTACCTCACCACCTACCTCACCACCTACCTCACCACCTACCTCACCACCTACCTCACCACCTACCTCACCACCTTCCCCACCACCTACCCCACCACCTTCTCCACCACCTACTCCACCAACTACCCCAACAACCCTCTTCCTCCCACAAGTCTCTAAAAACACCCAAAAAACCTAACTCTTTCCCTCTCACTACACGTAAACTCGCACAAAACACCCACACAACTTCCAAAAACATAATTCTTTTTTTCCCTTCCAAACCCCCAAAAACACACAAACACCTCATAAAAACCCTTTTCATAAACCCCTATAAAGCCCCCAAAAATCGCCCAAAACACTCACAAGCCACCCACAACCTGCCAAGAGCCACTCACCCTGAGAGGGGCATCAGTGATATCTTCGAGGTTGAGGATGATGAGGGTGATGTCCCTCGCCTCATCCCTCACTGGGGCCACCAACACACTGCACAAGAAACGGCTGCCTGGCCAGCGAATGGAGCGTTTTGGCGTTTTTAGGGAACGTTTGAAGTTTTTCTTTTGAAGTTTTTTGGGTTTTGTTTGGGAGTTTTTTGGGTTTTGTTTGGGAGTTTTTTGGGTTTTGTTTGGGAGTTTTTTGGGTTTTGTTTGGGAGTTTTTTGGGTTTTGTTTGGGAGTTTTTTGGGTTTTGTTTGGGAGTTTTTTGGGTTTTGTTTGGGAGTTTTTTAGGTTTTGTTTGGGAGTTTTTTAGGTTTTGTTTGGGAGTTTTTTGGGATTTGTTTGGGAGTTTTTTGGGTTTTTTTTGGGAGTTTTTTGGGTTTTATTTGGGAGTTTTTTGGGTTTTGTTTGGGAGTTTTTTGGGTTTTATTTGGGAGTTTTTTGGGTTTTGTTTGGGAGTTTTTTGGGTTTTGTTTGGAAGTTTTTTAGGTTTTGTTTGGGAGTTTTTTAGGTTTTGTTTGGGAGTTTTTTGGGATTTGTTTGGGAGTTTTTTGGGTTTTTTTTGGGAGTTTTTTGGGTTTTATTTGGGAGTTTTTTGGGTTTTGTTTGGGAGTTTTTTGGGTTTTATTTGGGAGTTTTTTGGGTTTTGTTTGGGAGTTTTTTGGGTTTTGTTTGGGAGTTTTTTGGGTTTTGTTTGGGAGTTTTTTAGGTTTTGTTTGGGAGTTTTTTAGGTTTTGTTTGGGAGTTTTTTGGGATTTGTTTGGGAGTTTTTTGGGTTTTTTTTGGGAGTTTTTTG
>OX387262.1:1204385-1226885 GCA_947562095.1 Branchellion lobata | reverse complement strand
TATTATTATTATTATTATTATTATTATTATTATTATTATTATTATTATTATTATTATTATTATTATTATTATTATTATTATTATTATTATTATTATTATTATTATTATTATTATTATTATTATTATTATTATTATTATTATTATTATTATTATTATTATTATTATTATTATTATTATTATTATTATTATTATTATTATTATCATCATCATCATCATCATCATTATTATTATTATTATTATTATTATTATTATTATTATTATTATTATTATTATTATTATTATTATTATTATTATTATTATTATTATTATTATTATTATTATTATTATTATTATTATTATTATTATTATTATTATTATTATTATTATTATAGAAGCATTAACACCGCAGAGTTTCGAAACCACTCAAAATTTATTATTATTTTATTTATTTATTTTTTTAATTTAACTTTTTATTTATTTTTAATACAGTGTGAATAGTAGGAATAAAACAAATAAAAAAATGAATGTCTTCGTAAAAAGAATATTCTATTATTATTAGGATGAGGGAAAGGTAAGTCTTGATTGAACAGGTAAGTCTTGATTGAACAGGTAAGCCTTGATTGAACAGGTAAGTCTTGATTGAACAGGTAAGTCTTGATTGAACAGGTAAGTCTTGATTGAACAGGTAAGACTTGATTGAACAGGTAAGTCTTTATTGAACAGGTAAGTCTTGCTTGAACAGGTAAGTCTTGATTGAACAGGTAAGTCTTTATTGAACAGGTAAGTCTTGCTTGAACAGGTAAGTCTTGATTGAACAGGTAAGTCTTGATTGAACAGGTAAGTCTTGATTGAACAGGTAAGTCTTGATTGAACAGGTAAGTCTTTATTGAACAGGTAAGTCTTGCTTGAACAGGTAAGTCTTAAGAGATCGACAAAATGATTTTGTTGAACTTGAAGATTTTAAGCTGTTAGGCAGGTTGTTCCACAACTTAGATCCGCTGACGCTGAACCTTTTCAATCTTAATGATTTAAGCTTGTGCCTGTTGGGAACAACGTCCTTTGACTTAGCCGATCTCAATCTTTGTTTTTCCGGCAGACTAGCAACTGGAACTAGGTCACGTGTCAGATACGCGGGACCCTCGTTGGACAAACACTTATACATCTGCAAACAATTTTATACTCAATTCTTTCATCAATTTTTATCCAGTGAAGCTCCTTGAGTACAGGGGTAATGTGATCATATTTTCTTACTCCTGTAATGAGCCTGGCTGTTGTATTGATTATGGATTGAATACTCTGCGTTGCTACCTTAGGTAAGCTGACTAAAACCATGTTGCCATAGTCAATGCGACTTAAAACTAAGGCCGATGCAAGTGTTTTCAAGGAGTCCATTGTCAAACATCCCTTGATAGATCTTATTTGACGTAGAGAGGTAAAACACGTCCGTATTGTTCTTGATATCTGCGTTGACATCGTGAGGTCTCTATCCATAGATATTCCCAAGTTCCTTACAGATTTTGATGGAAAGATGTTGCTTTCTAATACACGGACAGAATAGCTCGGAATATTTTTTCAGATTCCGACGAGAAGAGAACCAGATCACCTCAGTCTTCTCACTGTTGAGCTTGAGACAATTGGCTCCCATCCAAGATGCGATTTCATCTACACACTCAGACACTCTTATCTGCAATTCTTCTGTGCCTTCATTATTGCAGTGACCATATATTTGAGTGTCATCGGCATATTGATGAAATCCTAGCTTGTATTTCATAACTATTCTTTCAAGGTCTCCAGTGTATGGAGAAAACAACAATGGTCCAAGAACAGATCCTTGTGGGACACCAGAATAAGGTTATATTGAGGTTTTTGAATGTTTTCTGGAAGATTTCAGGGTGTTGTTGATTTTTCTGTTATCACAAAGCTGCGGTTTTGAGGATGTTTTGCAGATGAGTTTTTCAAGCTTTTGGGTCATTTGAACCGTTCCAAATTCCGAAAATGATTTGATTTTTTGTGTCCAGCTTAACTAGAAAAAAAATAGCGAAAAAATAGAAAAAATAGTGAAAACAATGGAAAAAAAAAGAAAAAAATATATAAAGCTTCATAATTATTTAAAAAAATGGAAAAAATTATTGAGAATATTGTAAATAAAAATTAATGACGAAAAATTGACAAAAACAAAAATAAAAATTATTGAAAAAAAAAACAGCATTCAATGAGAGGCGTGTTGAATAGTGTAATGGAAATGTTCTAAAAAAGGACGTAAGCTGTTTTCAATCGATCAACAATGAAAATGAAGGAATAAAAAATAAAAAAAGGTGAATAAAAGAATGAAAAAAAAGAAAAAAAACTAAATAAAAGAATATGAAAGGAAAAAAAACTTAATAAAAGAATAAAAAAGAGAAAAACAATGAAATTTCAAAAAAAATTCAATGTAAAACAAAAAAAATGGAAATGAAAAACAAAGACGAAAGAATTGAAAAACACAAAGAACAAAGAAGTAAGAAAAACAAAGAAAGAAAACAAAAAGTGAAAAACAAAATGAATGAATGTTAGATGAGTGGCATGAATTAAATGAAAAATAAGAATACATAAAAACAGTTTGAAAAATGATCGGAAGTGAAAAAAAGAAAAAGAAAAAAAAAGAAAAAAAAGAAATTTTCATAAACGGTGTTGTGATATATTGTAATTGAAATATAGACATGAGAAAAAAAAAGACAGAGCGGAATGAATAATAATAAAAAAAACAATACAAAAACAAAAAAAAAAAAAACAATGCAAAAACAAAAGAAATAAAAACAATGCAAAAACAAAAGAAATAAAAACAATGCAAAAACAAAAGAAAAAAAAAAACAAAAAAGTGGATAAAAAAGTGGAGCATATGAGAAATAAAAAAGAGACTGGAACGACATTATGGCAGTTGTCATGCCTCCTCCTTCTCTAGCGCTTCACCCACTCAACTTGTTATTGTTTCTATTGCTATTATTATTATTTTTTTGCCTTTTTATTGATATTGTTGCTTATTTGTATTTTCATTCATCGTATAAATATTATTATTTAATCGATATCATTGCTATTTATATTGTTATTTATATTTTCATTTTTATATTATTATTATTATTATTATTATTATTATTATTATTATTATTATTATTATTATTCTTCTTCTTCTTCTTCTTCTTCTTCTTTTATGTAACTATAGTTACATGAGCGGGTTATCATTGATATTATGAGTGTCAATATTAATTTTATTATTATTATTATTATTGTTGTTGCTATCCATGAAACTTGCATTATTACCGATACAAACACGAATATTATTATAGTGGCATTAACCCCGTAGACTTCCGAGGCCATATATAATCATTTATCGATATTATTTTTATCTTTTTTATTTTTGTTTTCATAGGTAGTTTTTTTTTATTTAAAAAATCAAATGGTGCTCTTCGAGGTAATAATAAAAAAAATAATAATTATTTTTTAAATCTTTTTATTTTTGTTATTTATATTATTAGTTTTATAAATTTTATAACTATTTAATTAATTAATTTCTTTTTATATTATCTATATTATTATTATTTATATTATTATTATTTATATTATCATTATTTATATTATTATTATCTATATTATTATTATTTATATTATTATTATTTATATTATTATTATTTATATTATTATTATTTATATTATTATTATTTATATTATTATTATTTATATTATTATTATCTATATTATTATTATTTATATTATTATTATTTATATTATTATTATTTATATTATTATTATTTATATTATTATTATTTATATCATTATGAATGAATGGATGAATGAATGAATGTACAATTTGTTATAGCCCACAGTTCGCAAACCACAGATTGTCTCAAAGGCGCTTAAGATCAAGCAAGGATTATGGAGAAAGGTCTTGGTGAAGGTAAGTTTTTGGCAGTTTACGTGAAATTGAAAATCAGATTGACGAGCGGAGGTTGTGTGGAAGAGAGTTCCATAGGTTAGGGGTGATATGGGAAAAAGAGCGATGAGCGAAGAGGTTTGAGGAAACTGGCTGATGAAACAGGGGGCCGGATTGAGAGGATCCAAGTGATTCATGTGGACGTCGAATGGAGAGAAGATCATGTAAGTAAGCTGGTTGATCAGTGGTAAGGATGTTTGCTACAATCCACATCAATTGAATTTAGACCTTCGGGCAACCGGTAACCAGTGCAAGCGATCATGGCGGGCACGAGAAGAACTGAAGTAGTCGAAGAATAATTTTGGAGGCATGATTTTGAAGAGATTGCAACTTAGAAAGGACGTGGGCTAGAAGAGCACAAAGAAGGTAGTTGCAATAGTCCAATTTTGAGATGACTAATGAGACTGTGAGAGTAACAGCAGTAGGTAGGAGCAAAAATTCACGTACCTGTTTCATGGACTATATGTGGAAACTTGATGTTTGGATGGTGCGCGAGACGAAGTGACTAAAGTTGAGATTAGAGTCATGTTGCAGGATGATTTTACTAAAAGGAGATGTGTAGAGAAAAGTAGTGGACCAAGAACAGACCCTTGGGGAAGGCTAGCGCTTAAGGAGGTGGTAGCAGAAGATAAGTTGCCCATTTTGACAAGCTTTTTGCGTTCAGATAGATCGGAGGTGAACCAGGAGAGAGCGAGATCAGAGATATGGAAGTAGTTTTTAAGCCGATCAATGAAAAGTTCATGGTCAATAGTATCGAAGGCAGCAGTTAGATCCGAAGAAACCAAGGCGGCAGGTTACGCCTATTGCGTTCAGCATTCAGGACAGGGCCAGCCAGCTTGAGATGGTGGTGCACCCTAGGTCGGAACGTGGTAGTGTGCCAGGAGGCGTGGGAAGCAATCAGAAAACTCAAGGATTCGTCCATGAGGTTGGGAAATTTCATTTACTGCAACATTGGCAGGGAGATGGATGAGTGAGTCAAGAATATTCGTAAGTTCAATCCGAAAAACGTCATAGGTGAAGTGTATGTGGGTACGAAAGGCGGTGTAGTGGGGAAGGAGGGAAGAAAGGAAGATGCTGAGATGACAATACACATGAAAGTGGTCGCCAGCCACAATGAAGGGTAAGGAAGAGGAAGAGAGAAAGTAGAAGTGAGAAGTGGGTGATTTGGTGGAGTCGGAGTATGGGGGCTGTAGATGACATATAGTTATATTATTAGTATTATTATTAATTCATTTTATTATTATTAATTCATTTTATTATTATTTATTCATTTTATTATTTTTCATTCATATTATTATTATTTATTCATACTATTATTATTATTTAATCATATTATTATTTGTATTATTATTATTTATTCATATTATTATTATTATTTAATCATATTATTATTTATATTATTATTATTTATTCATATTATTATTTAATCATATTATTATTTATATTATTATTATTTATTCATATTATTATTATTATTTATATTATTATTATTTATTCATATTATTATTATTTATTTTATTAATAATTTATTAATATTTATACTAATCTTATTTTGATGATGATTATTATTATCATTATCAGGGTTGTATTGGAGATTTAGATTTTGCGTTTGAAAAATGAAGTTTGCGTAAAAATCAATGGTGGAAAACTGAGATTCTTTTTCGTGTTTTTTTCTTGAAAAATTATTTTTAAATTTTTTCTTCAAACAATTTTTTTTTTAGTTTTTTTCTTTATTAATAATTTTTCGTTTTTTGTCAATAAAGTTTTTTTGGTTCAAATTTTTGAAAATATTTATCATTTTTACTTTAATTATTTTTTCTTTTCGTCTTTTTCCTATTTATAGTTTTCGGTTTTGTGTCTGTAAAGCTTTTTGGTTAATTGTTTAAGAATAATAATATTTTTTTTTTTAATATTTTTTTTGAATTTATTTTGACTAATTTTTTTTTAAATATTAATTATTATTTTTGTAGTAATTTATGATGAAAATCAACTATGAGTTCTTTTTCTTCCGATTCAATCAATTGCGGTTTTTCTTATTTTTGAATAAAAAAAATTTTAATTTCTTTCTTTGATTTTTAATCAGTTCACGGAGTTTAAATCAATTTTTTCTGAATTTCATCCTCCAATCAAACCCACCTTCGCCAAAACCTCTCTCCTACATGATCCTTTATTGATCCTAAGCACCTCTGAGGTAACCTTCTTTGAAAACTGTGCGCTATAATAAATTATACATTTATTCGTTTCTTCAAACTTAATTCTCATTTTTATCAATAAATAGTCGATTACTTTTTAAATTTTCGATAAATAATTTTTATTATTTGTTTATTTATTTCTTTCATTTTAATTCAATTTACTTTTATCTGCAAACCTAGCCGATAAGATCTGCGATAAGACACCAAAGCGAATCTTCGTGATTAAAAACAGCTAAATAATAATAATAATAATAATAATAATAATAATAATAATAATAATAATAAAAATAAATAAATAAAATAAAAATAATAATATAAATAATGATAATAATAATAATAACAATAAAAATAATATTAAAAAAAAAAATAATAAATAAAATAATAATAATAATAATAATAATAATAATAATAATAATGATAATAATAATAATAATAATAATAATAATAATAATAATAATAATAATAATAATAATAATAATAATAATAATAATAAAAACAATAATAATAATAATAATAATACTAATAATAATAATAAAAATAACAATAATAATGATAATAACAATAAATCTTTATTATTTTCGAAACAGAAAATGAATAATACTAAATTTCAAACAACCATATTATAAAGAAGAATAATACTATTATACAATAATAATGGAAATAATAATTATTATTATTTAAATAAATAAACAAATTATTTAAATAAATAAATAAATTATTATTACTATTATAAAAACAATTATAATAATATTACTAATAAATTTCTATAGACTTCCAACGAAATACCCAGCGCCTTCACAACGGCACAGCACATCTTTGAACACTATATGCTTTTTGAGCGAATTCTTTGAAGAAAAAGCCCTTAAATTGATGAAAATATTATCATTAGAAAAATAAGAATAATAAATAATAAAAAAAATAATAATAATAATAATAATAATAATAATAATAATATTATTATTATTATTATTAGTAGTAGTAGTAATAGTAGTAGTAATAATAATAATAATTATTATTATTATTATTATAGAACGAAAAAAAAATGATTGAACAGAATAGTTGTTGTTATTGAATTGTATTTTTAAGTTGCAATCTTTTGGGATCTTTTGACGAAAAAGTGGAAAAAAGTGCAAACTAGGGTTGAATGAAATAGTAGAAATAACAAGAACTATTATTATTATTATTATTATTATTATTATTATTATTATTATTATTATTTTCATTATTATTATTATTATTATTATTATTATTATTATTATTATTTTCATTATTATTATTATTATTATTATTATTATTATTATTATTATTATTATTATTATTATTATTATTATTATTTTCACTATTATCATTTAAAAATTTCGCACTTTGTCCATCGAACTTGCGGATGATGGTGTCGATGAAAGTGTTCTGAGGAGCCACGTGACCCCTTCTAATGGGCATGTTGTTGCTGCTGGTGCTGTTGTTGTTGTTGCTGATATTTGTTGGTGTTGTTGTTGGTGTTGCTATTTGTTGCTGTTGTTGCTGCTGGTGCTGTTATTTGTTGGTGTTGTTGCTGTTGTTGTTGGTAGTTTTATTCGTTGGTGTTGTTGTTAGTGCCGTTATGTGTTGGTGTTGTTGTTATTTTTGTTGCTGTTGGTTTTTTGAAGGTTGTTGGTGTTGGTGTTGTGGTTGTTGTTAGCTTATATTGATGTTGGTGTGGTTTTTGTTGTTGTAGTGTCAGTGGTTGCTAAAAAGAAGCACTGCTGCAGTTTTTGGAGGAACCTGTTGTTGCGGTTGCTTTTGTTGCTGAGGGAGGGTTTGGAGGGGTTTTGAGACGTTTCAAAGAAAATTTAAAAAGTGTTGAAAAGATTTCGAGGGGATTTGAGAGGTTTGAAATGTTTTAGAAAGGATTTGTTAAAATCCAATTGATTTGAAGGGGTGCTGTTGAAAGTGTAGAAAGTGTTTTGGGAAAAGGAGTTACCAAAGCTGCAAAATATGGTATGGAGAATAAAGTGAGGTGGTTTTTAAGATGAAAATTTAAATTGAAAAAAAGGTCTTTTTCAAGAGTAATGGTGGTTTTATTGTTGCTATGAGGGTGAATCCCATGTTGTTATGGAAATGGCATTGTTGTTGCCATAAAGGTGGTGTTGTTGTTGCTATGAGGTCTGTTGTGAGGGTGGGGATGGAGAAGGAAATTGGAATTTGTTGTTAAGGAATGGTAAGAAAAAATAGAAAAAAACAAAAATTCATTGAGGCTATGAAGAAAGCGAGATTATTGTTAGTAAGCAAGACGACAAAATATTTTCTCTGCTGCTGCTGCTGATGATGATTTTTGCTAATCCTTGTGGTTTTTGGGTTTTGAATGGTTAGATGTTACGGGTTTTTTCAAAATATTTCAGAGTTTTGCATAGTTTTGCCAATTGTTGTAAAATTTCAACTTGGTTTAATTTTTGTTTTGGTTATTTAAATAAATTTAAATGTCATTTAAATGTCAACTAATCAAAATTCGATTATAAAATAATCTCAATTGCAACTAAATTGATTGAAAAAATAACTCTTAGTTTTTCAACATTTTATGAAATTATATATACATACTTAAAAAAATTAATAACAAATTTAGAAAATTTATAAACCTGGTATGGTTTGACTAAACCTCAAAGTTACAAACGACCTCATATTATAATTTTTAGAACAAGGGTTTTATCAAATATTTTAGCAACATTGATTTTTTATGCAATAAATTTTCAATTTTTTATTTAAATTTTTGAATGTTCCAAAACAAAAAGAAAACAACATTATCCGGTCGATTAACGATAAAGAAGTTTCCTTTGTCATGACGGCTCTTTTTAACCCTCTCAAGATCCAGGATAACTTAGAGGGATGGGGTCCTTGCGACACTCCTGAAAATCTTAAGGATCTTCCTTACACTCCATTTTCGAAAAGTGACCGTTTGGGAAAAGTTAGTTACGAGAGGCATTTGAATGCATATGGGGTGTAAAAATACTTTTTCTCTGCGCATGTCTAACACGTTTTTGTCAATTTTACAACCAAAACCAAATAAATTATTTTTAGCTAATGTTCCAAATTTTTTATTAAGATATCAGACTGGAGCGGTGTAACCTACCCAGACAAACGATATGGATGTGAGATTTTATTTCATTTTCCGTTAGACATATCACTCAAATAATTCTTTTCAAAACTTATTCTTTCTGGATTTTTTTTCGCTCATAGAAGTAGTAAGAAAAACACCAACAGAATCTTCGCACTCTCGTTCTCATCCATCATTCTTGCCACACTTTACTCCTATTCACAACCTTCCCATCATCCCATCAGACAAGTTCACTCCGCAATGGGGGACTGGTTTGTACTCATACCCACTCGACGACGATGAGTCCACCTTCCACCTCGTTGACACCACCAAGGTGCAGAAACCCATTTACCAGAAGGGTCGAGTGAGGTACAACCAGGTAGGTGGAATGGATTGGAATTTTATGGATTAGAATTTTCTATTTTTTATTCTAATATCATTATTTTTTATTTTTCATTCTAATATCATTATTATTTATTTTTTCATTATTATTCCAGTAGTTTACCCAGTTTTCTCATCAAATTTATGAGTCATATGTTAGCAATTGCAAAAAAAATATGTTTTTTTTTTTTCAAAATTTTGTTTCCATTTTTCTTTTGTTATTCTTTCATTTTTCCTCTTTCTTCACATTCATCTTTCATCAGTAAGATCAGCTCATCCTTCATCCATCTTTCCACTAAACCATGCTTCACCCATACACCCTTTCCATCCACCCATGCACCCCATCCATCCACCCATGCACCCCATCCATCCACCCATGCACCCCATCCATCCACCCATGCACCCCATCCATCCATCCATGCACTCCATCCATCCACCCATGTACCCCATCCATCCATCCACCCATGCACCTCGTCCTTCCACCCATGCATCCCATCCATCCATCCACCCATGCACCCCATCCTTCCACCCATGCACCCCATCCATCCATCCATGCACCCCATCCATCCATCCACCCATGCACCCCATCCCTCCACCATGCATCCCATCCATCCACCCATCCATGCATGCAGACGAAGTTGAAGAAGGAGAGGGAGAAGAGGCAGGCAGCACAGGCCAGCATGCAGGTGCTTTCCAAGACACAGAAGAGTCGCGAGAGGTGGAAGGAAGGGGGGGGGGAGAATGGTGGGAAATTGAGAAAGTGAATGAAAAAATGGAAAGATGAGTGAACTGGGGTTTGATGGGTGGAGAGAAAGAAGAAGTTAAGTGGGGGGGAAGGGGGAAGATGGGTTGGAGGGGAGGAATGGTGGGTACAGTTGGAAATAGACAATGGTGGTGGTGGAAAGGAGAAAATAGAAGGGATTGTTGAAAACGAATTTTTTCCATAATTATTTTAATTTTCATCATCATCATCACTACAACCATCCTCCTCATCATCATCCTCATCATCATCATCATCATCATCATCATCACCAACTCACAGGGACAAGCAGAGGCAGTTGCGTAAGTGGCAGAAACAGTTCGGTAGACAACAGATGGAACAAATGAAGAAGGTGTTCCTGATGATGATGATGATGATGATGATGATGATGATGATGATGATGATGATGATGATGATGATGACGATGACGATGATGATGATGATGATGATGATGATGATGATGATGATGACGATGATGATGATGATGGTGATGATGAGGATGATGATGATGACGATGATGATGATAATGAGGATGATGATGATGATGATGATGATGATGACGATGATGATGACGATGATGATGATGATGATGACGATGATGAGGATGATTATATCATTAATCATTTCCGTCATCACCTACTGTTTCATTTTTTGTTTTTAGCCAATTATTGAGCCTTCACTCCGAATGTTGCACTCCAAAGCATTTTTCTGCAGTGCCTTCACTCCGATGTGATGTCGCTTTCACAAACATGCAATATAATCACCGCCATCTTCCATTACTCACCCATTAGAATGCCTTAGTGGGCTCCAATGGAGATTGCACATTACACACCTTTTTCCTCTCTTTCCTCCTTTTTCCTGTCTTTCCTCCTTTTTCCTGTCTTTCCTCCTTTTTCCTGTCTTTCCTCCTTTTTCCTGTCTTTCCTTCCTTTTCCTGTCTTTCTTCCTTCTTCCTGTCTCCTCCTTTTTCCTGTCTTTCCTCCTTTTTCTTGTTTTTTCCCATTTTTTCAATCACAAGTTTCCTCACAACCACCTCTTCCTTAATCACCTGTTTTTACACCAACAAATCTCTTCACCTATTCTATGCCTCGACCTTGTTCCTTAATCACTCCACCACCACCCTCGTTCCTTAATCACTCCACCACCACCCCTGTTCTTTAATCATTCCACCACCACCCCTGTTCCTTAATCATTCCACCACCACCCCTGTTCCTCAATCACTCCACCACCACCCCTGTTCTTTAATCATTCCACCACCACCCTCGTTCCTTAATCATTCCACCACCACTCCTGTTCCTTAATCATTCCACCACCACCTCTGTTCTTTAATCACTCCACCACCATCCCTGTTCCTTAATCATTCCACCACCACCCTCGTTCCTTAATCACTCCACCACCACCCCTGTTCCTTAATCATTCCACCACCACCTCTGTTCCTCAATCACTCCACCACCACCCCTGTTCCTTAATCACTCCACCACCACCCCTGTTCCTTAATCACTCCACCACCACCCCTGTTCCTTAATCATTCCACCACCACCTCTGTTCCTTAATCATTCCACCACCACCTCTGTTCCTTAATCACTCCACCACCACCTTTGTTCCTTAATCACTCCACCACCACCCTCGTTTCTTAATCACTCCACCACCAACCCTGTTCCTTAATCATTCCACCACCACCCCTGTTCCTTTATCACTCCACCACCACCCCTGTTCCTTAATCACTCCACCACCACCCCTGTTCCTTAATCACTCCACCACCACCTCTGTTCCTTAATCACTCCACCACCACCCCTGTTCCTTAATCACTCCACCACCACCCCTGTTCCTCAATCACTCCACCACCACCCCTGTTCCTTAATCACTCTACCACCACCTCTGTTCCTTAATCACTCTACCACCACCTCTGTTCCTTAATCACTCCACCACCACCTCTGTTCCTTAATCACTCCACCACCACCTCTGTTCCTTAATCACTCCACCACCACCTCTGTTCCCTAATCACTCCACCACCACCCCTGTTCCTCAATCACTCCACCACCACCCCTGTTCCTTAATCACTCCACCACCACCTCTGTTCCTTAATCACTCCACCACCACCCCTGTTCCTCAATCACTCCACCACCACCCCTGTTCCTTAATCACTCCACCACCACCTCTGTTCCTTAATCACTCCACCACCACCCCTGTTCCTTAATCATTCCACCACCACCCCTGTTCCTCAATCACTCCACCACCACCCCTGTTCCTTAATCATTCCACCACCACCCCTGTTCCTTAATCACTCCACCACCACCTCTGTTCCTCAATCACTCCACCACCACCCCTGTTCCTTAATCATTCCACCACCACCCCTGTTCCTTAATCACTCCACCACCACCCCTGTTCCTTAATCACTCCACCACCACCCTTGTTCCTTAATCATTTCACCACCACCCCTATTCCTTAATCACTCCACCACTACCCTTCTCTAAATCACCCGTTTTGCACTTCTCTACCCGCCCCCCAGACACCACTGAAAAACCGAAGTGCTTCTGTGCAGATGAAAGACATTTGGACTGTGGTCGAGGAAATGGATTTTCCACGGTGCAGTGGTGTGATGTGGTGTGCTGTAGTGTGCTGTGGTGCGCTTTGGTGTGCTGTGCTTAAGTATGCTATAGAGTCATGAAATGTTGTGATTGTATGAATATTGTTTCTATTTAAGGAAGTCATGAATACTAATGAGTCGTCACATTTCTTTCCAGACTCTCCAAGCTGTCTCTTCCTAAGATTCCAGAGCCTGTAGACCTGTGAGTCTCTTCCTGTTCATCATCACTTTCTCTCACCCTTTTTCCCATCAAAATCCTTCATTTCTCTTCCGTTCTCAATAAACCCATAATAATTTCATTGTTTTTCCTTCAACACTCCTTTTTCTCCCTCCCCCCCCCTCTATTTCATAACCCCCTCAACAACCCCCATAACCTCTTCTTCCTCCCCATCACTTGACAACCATTATTAACCTTCTCATCACCTTGACAATTTTCATTAACCTTCTCATCACCTTGACAATTTTCATTAACCTTCTCATCACCTTGACAACCCTTATTAACCTCCCCATTACCATGACAACCCTTATTAACCTCCTCATCACCTTGACAACCCTTATTAACCTCCTCATCACCTTGACAACCCTTATTAACCTCCCCATTACCATGACAACCCTTATTAACCTCCCCATTACCATGACAACCCTTATTAACCTCCTCATCACCTTGACAACCCTTATTAACCTCCCCATTACCATGACAACCCTTATTAACTTCCCCATTACCATGACAACCCTTATTAACCTCCCCATCACCTTGACAACCCTTATTAACCTCCCCATTACCATGACAACCCTTATTAACCTCCCTATCACCTTGACAACCTTTATTAACCTCCCCATTACCATGACAACCCTCATTAACTTCCCCATCACCATGATAACCCTTAGAACTTCCCCATCACCTTGACAGCCTTTTTTAACTTCCCCGTCACTATGACAACCTATATTGACCCCCCGTCACTTTGACAGCAAGAAGTGTGGCACGTTGGAGTACTATGAGAGGTTGTATGACCGCATCACCACCAAGAATGAGAAGAAGCTGGTGAGGGTCCATCGAGTTTTCCATCGCATCTCCACCACTGACGACACTGTCATCAGACAGGTGGGTGGTTGGATGGATGGGGGGTTGAGTGGATGGGTGGTTGGGTGGGTGGTTGAGTTGATGGTTGGGTGGATGAGTGAATGAGCGGTGAGGGAATTGGGTTGGGTGGTTGTTGGAAATGATTATGAGGATAAGCTGGAGGGATGGGGGAAAGGTGGAGTTTTCATCATCATTACCACAATCAGCTCTCCAAGAAGACGGGAAATGTGTTTGCTACAGACTCTATCTTGGCAGTTCTCATGTGTGCTTGCAGGTTTGTTTGTGTGTGTGTGTGTGTGTGTGTGTGTGTGTGTGTGTGTGTGTGTGTGTGTGTGTGTGTGTGTGTGTGTGTGTGTGTGTGTGTGTGTGTGTGTGTGTGTGTGTGTGTGTGTGTGTGTGTGTGTGTGTGTGTGTGTGTGTGTGTGTGTGTGTGTGTGTGTGTGTGTGTGTGTGTGTGTGTGTGTGTGTGTGTGTGTGTGTGTGTGTTTATGTTAATATTATTGTTATTATTTTTATTTTTATTATCACCATTTATTCTATCATCACCCCTCCCTCCCTCTCGGCAGGTCGGTGTACTCGTGGGACATTGTGGTGTCCAAGGTAGGCAAGCTGCTCTTCTTCGACAAGAGGGACGAGTCTGACTTCGGTGGGTGGTGGTTTGTTTTCACCCATTCTTCACGCAAACCACCACAAAACCCCATTCCACCACCACCTTCACCCACCAACTCTCCATTTCACCACCACCCTCACCCACCAACTCCTTCATTTCATCACCAAGTTCCCCCATTTCTTTATCTCATCACCACCATGACAGACCTTCCGACGGTGAGTGAGACGGCGACGGAGCCTCCACAGGACGAGGGCATGAACTCGCCCAAGAACCTCGCCCTCGAGGCCACCTACATCAACCACAACTTCTCCCAACAAGTCCTCAAAATGGTGCTGGGGGGTGTCATTTCTTGGGTTTTTTTTGGGGGTGGTTGAAGGTTTTCATGGGTGAATTGGAGTTTTTTTGGTGATTATTCACACACACACTCAACCATCCATCAAGACACCATACCACCATCCATCAAGACACCATACCACCATCCATCTAACCATTACCTTCACCACCATCCATCCAACCACCACCAACCATCCATCCAACCACCACCAACCATCCATCCAACCACCACCAACCATCCATCCAACCATCCATCCAACCAATACCTTCACCACCATCCATCCAACCACCACCAACCATCCATCCAACCACCACCACCATCCATCCAACCACTACCTTCACCACCATCCATCCAACCACCACCAACCATCCATCCAACCACCACCACCATCCATCCAACCACCACCACCATCCATCCAACCACCACCAACCATCCATCCAACCACCACCAACCATCCATCCAACCATTACCTTCACCACCATCCATCCAACCACCACCAACCATCCATCCAACCATTACCTTCACCACCATCCATCCAACCACCACCAACCATCCATCCAACCAATACCTTCACCACCATCCATCCAACCACCACCAACCATCCATCCAACCAATACCTTCACCACCATCCATCTAACCATTACCTTCACCACCATCCATCCAACCACCACCAACCATCCATCCAACCACCACCAACCATCCATCCAACCAATACCTTCACCACCATCCATCCAACCACCACCAACCATCCATCCAACCACCACCACCATCCATCCAACCACTACCTTCACCACCATCCATCCAACCACCACCAACCATCCATCCAACCACCACCACCATCCATCTAACCATTACCTTCACCACCATCCATCCAACCACCACCACCATCCATCCAACCACCACCACCATCCATCCAACCACCACCAACCATCCATCCAACCACCACCAACCATCCATCCAACCATTACCTTCACCACCATCCATCCAACCACCACCAACCATCCATCCAACCATTACCTTCACCACCATCCATCCAACCACCACCAACCATCCATCCAACCAATACCTTCACCACCATCCATCCAACCACCACCAACCATCCATCCAACCACCACCACCATCCATCTAACCATTACCTTCACCACCATCCATCCAACCACCACCAACCATCCATCCAACCACCACCAACCATCCATCCAACCACCACCAACCATCCATCCAACCAATACCTTCACCACCATCCATCCAACCACCACCAACCATCCATCCAACCACCACCACCATCCATCCAACCACTACCTTCACCACCATCCATCCAACCACCACCAACCATCCATCCAACCACTACCTTCACCACCATCCATCCAACCACCACCACCATCCATCCAACCACTACCTTCACCACCATCCATCCAACCACCACCAACCATCCATCCAATCACTACCTTCACCAACCATCAAACCACTACCTTCACCACCATCCATCCAACCACCACCAACCATCTATCCAACCACTACCTTCACCACCATCCATCCAACCACCACCAACCATCCATCCAACCACCACCACCATCCATCCAACCACTACCTTCACCACCATCCATCCAACCACCACCAACCATCCATCTAACCACTACCTTCACCACCATCCATCAAACCACTACCTTCACCACCATCCATCCAACCACCACCATCATCCATCCAACCACTACCTTCACCACCATCCATCCAACCACCACCAACCATCCATCCAACCACTACCTTCACCACCATCCATCCAACCACTACCTTCACCAACCATCCATCCAACCAACCACCATCATCCATCCAACCACTACCTTCACCAACCATCCATCCAATCACTACCTTCACCAACCATCCAACCACTACCTTCACCACCATCCATCCAACCACCACCAACCATCCATCCAACCACTACTTTCACCACCATCCATCCAACCACCACCAACCATCCATCCAACCAACCACCACCAACCATCCATCCAACCAACCACTACCTTCACCACCATCCATCCAACCACCACCAACCATCCATCCAACCACTACCTTCACCACCATCCATCCAACCACCACCAACCATCCATCCAACCACTACCTTCACCACCATCCATCCAACCACCACCAACCATCCATCCAACCACTACCTTCACTAACCATCCATCCACCACTACACCGCCACCATTTCACCACCACCAGGGCGATGAGAGTTATGACTTTGAGGAGAGCAATCCCTTCATCAGGCCCGATGAACAAGTCGCCTCTGTGGGATACAGGTGTCTGTGTGTTTCCCTGAGTGTCCCTGTGTGTGCGTGTGTGTCTCTGAGTGTCCCTGTGTGTGCGTGTGTGTCCCTGAGTGTTCCTGTGTGGGCGTGTGCGTGTGTGTGTCCCTGTGTGTGCCTGTGTGTGTTCTTGTGTGTTCCTGTGTGTGTGCGTGTGTGTTCCACCATCCCACCATCTTCACTCTTTTTCACCCCACCACCCCCACTCCATTCATTTCACTTTTTTCACCCCACCAGTCTCACCCTATTAAACCCCACCATTCTCACCCCATTACACCACCCCTCCAGGTACCGCAAGTGGGACCTGGGCAACGGCATAGAGTTGGTGAGTCGTTGTGAGCACGACTGCGTCACGCAGGGTCCCAACAAGGAGGTGCAGTTCGTCAACGTCAAGGCGCTCAACGAGTGGGATTCCAAGGTGCCTGGGTGGGTGGCTTTTTGGGAGTTTGGGTGGTTTTTTGGGGGGTTTGGGTGGTTTTTTGGGGGTTTGGATGGTTTTTTGGGGTGTTTTGTAGATTTATTTCGGTGGTTTTGGGGATTTTTAGGAGTTTTCAAAATGTTATTTTGGAGCGCTGTTTGGTTTGTGATGTTGGTATGGGTTTTTGGGGGGTTATAGTGGTGGTTGTGTGGTATTTTTGGTGGGTGGCAGTGTGTTCCTGGTGGAGTGATGGTAGTTATGGTAGATTTTCCATAATTTCACTCATGCCACACTTTCCCCCTATTTTTCACTCCCACCACCCTCCATCCCACTCTCCATTTCCAGTTCTCGGGGGGAGTGGACTGGCGTTCCAAGTTGGACATGCAGCGGGGGGCGGTGTTGGCGACGGAGCTGAAGAACAACTCGTGCAAGCTCGCCCGCTGGACCATCTGCTCTGCCCTTGCTGGCTCTGACATCATCAAGTTCGGGTACGTATCAGCCCCTCTCGCTCCTCCTCCTCTCTCTCCTCCTCCTCTCCCTCCTCCTCCTCTCCCTCCTCCCCCTCTCCTCCCCCTCCCCCTTCCTCTTCCCTTCATTTTATCCATCCTTCTTGTCCTCTTTCCTCCCTTCTAGTTCTCCATCCTCCACCTTTCCAATATTTCTCTTTTATCCTCTCATCAGTTGCTTGCCTCGGTGCTTCAAAAATTAGATTTATTTTTCATCACGCCCCCCTACCACCACCCTCTTTCCACCCACCCAGACACGTTTCACAAACCACCAAGGCTCTTCACTCCACCAATCACCCTCCTCCCCTCTAATCCAGGTACGTGTCACGTGTGCACCCGAAGGACTCGAGCAAGCACGTGATCTTGGGCGTGCAGCAATTCAAGCCCACTGAGTTCGCCAAGCAGATCAACCTCAACATGGAAAACTGCTGGGGTATCCTAAGGTGGGTGGGTGGTGCAATGGGGATTTATTAGGAGTATGGGGGGTTTATTAGGGGTTATGGTGGTTTATAAGGGGATATGGGGGTTCATTAGGGGATATGGGGGTTCATTAGGGGTTATGGGGGTTTATAAGGGGATATGGGGGTTTATTAGGAGTATGGGGGTTCATTAGGGGATATGGGGGTTCATTAGGGGTTATGGGGGTTTATTAGGGGTTATGGGGGTTTATAAGGGGATATGGGGGTTTATTAGGAGTATGGGGGTTTATAATAAGGTGATATGGGAGGTTTGGAGTTTGAGTTAATGAGGGGAGTCTTCAAGTGAGGGAAATGGGAGAGTTAATGGGAATTTAAGGTCAGTGGAGAGATTAGACTTCTTCTGTCTCATTCTTCTCTTTTTCCTCTCTTCTTCCTCCTCCTCCTCCTCCTCCTCTTCTTCTTCCTCCTCCTCCTCCTCCTCCTCCTCCTCCTCCTCCTCTTCCTCCCCCTCCTCTTCAGGTGCATCATTGACATCTGCATGAGGCAGAAGGACGGCAAGTACCTCCTGGTGAAGGACCCCAACAAGGTGACACTCCTCCTCCCTTCATTCTACATAACTCCTTCACTCATTCGTTCTCATTCGTTCTTTTTTCAATCGTACAATACAATGCAATGCAATACAAAACAATACAATACAATACAACACAATACAATGCAATACAACACAATAAAATACAATACAATACAATGCAATACAATAAAGATATTATTATAGTGGCATCAACCCCATAGAGATTCCAGGCCACTCATTCATTCTTCTTCATTCTTCCATTGTTCATGATGCTTCAAATTTATTTATTCACTTTCCACCCATCCATTCATCCATCCTCCTCCCACCCATCCATTCATCCATCCTCCTCCCACCCATCCATTCATCCATCCTCCTCCCACCCATCCATTCATCCATCCTCCTCCCACCCATCCATTCATCCATCCACCTCCCACCCATCCATTCATCCATCCACCTCCCACCCATCCATTCATCCATCCACCTCCCACCCATCCATTCATCCATCCACCTCCCACCCATCCATTCATCCATCCACCTCCCACCCATCCATTCATCCATCCACCTCCCACCCATCCATTCATCCATCCTCCTCCCACCCATCCATTCATCCATCCTCCTCCCACCCATCCATTCATCCATCCACCTCCCACCCATCCATTCATCCATCCACCTCCCACCCATCCATTCATCCATCCTCCTCCCACCCATCCATTCATCCATCCTCCTCCCACCCATCCATTCATCCATCCACCTTCCACCCATCCATTCATCCATCCTTCTCCCACCCATCCATTCATCCATCCACCTTCCACCCATCCATTCATCCATCCTTCTCCCACCCATCCATTCATCCATCCACCTTTCACCCATTCATTCATCCATCCACCTTCCACCCATCCATTCATCCATCTACCTCCTACCCATCCATTCATCCATCTACCTCCCACTCATTCATTCATTCATTTATCTTTCTTTCACCCTTCCACCCATCCATTCTCTTTCCACCCACCCACCCATTCATTCATCCTTCCTCCTTCCACCAATCCATTCATCCATCCTCCTTCCTCCTTCCTCCCATCCATTCATCCATCCTCCTTCCTCCCATCCATTCATCCATCCTTCTTCCGCCCATCTATTCATCCATCCTCCTTCCTCCTTCCACCCATCCATTTATCCATTTTCTTCCCACCCATCCATTCATCCATCCTCCTTCCTCTTTCCACCCATCCATTCATCCATCCTCCTTCCTCCTTCCACCAATCCATCCATCCTCCTTCCTCCTTCCACCCATCCACTCATCCATCCACCTCCCACCCATCCATTCATCCATCCACCTCCCACCCATCCATTCAACCATTCTCCTTCCACCCATCCACTCATCCATCCTCCTCCCACCCATCCAGCCCATCATCCGTCTCTACGACATCCCCAACGACTCGTTTGAGAGCGAAGATGAAGGTTCCTCATCACTTCATTATTCTTATTTTATTTATTATTATATTTATCACTTTTCTTTACCATTATCATTATCATCATCATCATCATCATTGCAATTATCCTTGTTGTATTAGTATTATTTTTATTATTAGTAGTAGTAGTAGTAGTAGTAGTAGTAGTAGTAGTAGTAGTAGTAGTAGTAGTAGTAATAGTAGTAGTAGTAGTAGTAGTAGTAGTAGTAGTAGTAGTAGTAGTAGTAGTAGTAGTAGTTGTTGTTTTAAATCACCATCACCATCGTCACCAAGGCGACACAAGTAGTGATGAGGGCAGTGACGAAGGCAGCGACAACGAAGATGACGAGGAGGACGTGGTGGGTGATGATAATGATGACGACACCACCACCAACGTCGAAGAAGATGTCGAGAGTCTCTCTATTGGTGAGTGTGTGTGTGTGTGTGTGTGTGTGTGTGTGTGTGTGTGTGTGTGTGTGTGTGTGTGTGTGTGTGTGTGTGTGTGTGTGTGTGTGTGTGTGTGTGTGTGTGTGTGTGTGTGTGTGTGTGTGTGTGTGTGTGTGTGTGTGTGTGTGTGTGTGTGTGTGTGTGTGTGTGTGTTTTTTTTTTTTTTCTTACTATTATTATTGTTTTTATTTTTATTTCTCTTGTGATGATATCCCTGTCGTCGTCACGGTCGTTTCCATGTCGACATGACGTCACTGATTAAGTACCAGGGGCCATCTGAAGAGGCTGCTATTTTATATGATGATGATGGTGATGATGATGATGATGATGATGATGATGATGATCTCCTAAATAATAATAATACTTACAATAACAATAAAAATTAAATATTTCTTTATTCACAGCTGATCCAAAGGTTACGACATAGAAGCAAGGAACATCACATCCGTTCATCAATTGTACCCCATTATCTTAATTAGACCCAATCAGCCCAAATTGATAGTCGTTATATTTCGTTTTTATTAATCATTCAACTAATGAGCGATCAATCATCAACTTGTTCATCGCTTACTCCAAACCAATTGGTCCTTGAAACCAATAATTATGGTTAATTGGTCTGTCAGTTATTCTGGTTTTTCCAATTCTTATTATTCGAGATCAATTTAATAATCCATTTAAATTTAAATTATTAACTGTAACAATAACAATAATAATAATAATAATAATAATAATAATAATAATAATAGTACGGATTTTAATCAATTGAGCATTCGTGAATTGAAGCCTAGACCGACTTTTATAATAAACGCTCGGAGTTGGCTTTGTATCCGTTAAATGTTTGAGTACCTGCCCTGAACCTGCTCGTACGCTTCGGAGTGATGGTGCCTGACGAGTACACATTACTTGATACCTTATATATATATATATATATATATATATATATATATATAGTGTATGAAAGAATTTATAAATGCAGATATATTGTTTATAAATATTATTTTGTAATTATAAGTATTTTTTTAATGACTTGTATGCGTGATAGCCTCCCCCGGAGCACTACTCACACGCCATCTGTGACCAATACAATTTAACTACGAAACTCTACGGGGTTAATGCCACTATAAAAATATTTGTGGTTGTATTGTATTGTAACTACGGATTTTATTACAGTGGCATTTAAGCGACTAAATGTTTAAAGCCACTTATTAAAATTTCTGAGAAGGTGTGCGCTATAAAATGTTCAGTTTAGAATATTTCTTTACTATTGTTACTACTATTTACTTTTTTTTATCTAACCTATATACATCCACCTTCACATACAACACACATACCAACATTCTGATCTTATTATTTGTATAGCGCTGATTAACAGAGCATTGACATAGTGGCATTAACCCAGTAGAGTTTTGAGGCCATGTTCTATACATATACAG
>OX387262.1:1196885-1201885 GCA_947562095.1 Branchellion lobata | reverse complement strand
CACACACACACACACACAGATGACCATTTCCTCAACGCTTCTTCTGAATACAGTGAGGTTAAAAACAGAATAAGACCCTCCACCATCCACTCTGGTTCGCGTGTTTGTTTGTTTGTTTGTTTGTTTGTGTGTTCATGTGTTTGGTTGTTTTTTTGTCTGTGTGTATTTATGTTTTTTTCATTTTAAGTTTGTTTGGTTTTTGTGCGTTTGTACTTTCATCTTTTGTTTGTATGTATGTTTGTTTGTTTGTTTGTATGTTTGTTTGTTTGTTTGTTTGTATGTTTGTTTTGTATAAACCCAACTGCAGTTTACGCCAGTGTATATGCTGAGGTTGGTGTGAATGAACCAGGATACGAACGAATAAGGAACAGGAGTACCAAGAATAATAATAACAATAAAAATCATAATTATTAATGAAACTAAAAATAATAAAAAAAATAATAATTATTATTATAATGAAACTAAAAATAATAATAAAAATAAAAATAAGAAAAATGATAAGCCTAATAATGATAATATTTTTCATAGCAATCATCATAAGAACAATGCCAATAAAAACAAAAAAACTTTTGGAAATGATGATAAGAAAGGTAACGGCAAAATTGGAATTGGAAATATTGATAAAACTAATATTAAAAACAGAAATAATAATACTAATGAAAACAACAACAACAACAACAACAACAACAACAACAACAACAACAACAACAACAACAACAACAGCAACAACAACAACAACAATTGTACATTTAACAATAGAAATAGCAATAATAATAATAATAACAAACTTTTCGATATTCATACTCATTATAGCTCCATTGAGTATGATGAAGGAGACGGCCATTATAATAATTATGATGGTGATGGTGATGATGATGATGATGATGATGGTGATGGTGATGGTGATGGTGATGATGGTGATGATGATGATGATGTTGAGGATGAGGATGATGAAGATGAGGATGATGATGATGATGAAGACAAATATAATGAGGATTGTATTGAAGATGAAAAAAAAAATGATGATGGCGAAAGAAAAAAGTTTGGAAGCAAAACACGTGCTAAAAATGAAAAAGATAAAATAAAAAAAGAAAAAAAAGAAACAAACAAAATAGCAAAAAACCACAAAAACAATCAAAAGGAGTTGAAAAACGTGTTGAAAGAAGTTTCTAAAAAGAAGGCTTTGAAAGCAAAAGAAAACGGAGACCAAAATGAATTTTTGTGCAAAAAAAACTCGGCCGAAAAAACAAAAATATTGTCAGGTTCTATGACGTCACTGCAAAACTTGACTAACAGTATCAAGTCTCTGCAGAGAAAATCATATGAAAAAAATGAAAAAAATGAAAAAAAGGAACTGAAGAAAAAACGCGAAAAGTTGAAAAAAAAAGAAAATTTGTTGATCAGCTTCGACGACGCAGAGTTTGTTTTGCAGCTGGAACCCCCCAAAAAAACTTCTTCCGCTCCTCCTAAGGCTCCCATCTTTAGACCACCATATATCGACCTATCATCGTCACCATCACCAAAAAACAAAATAACCACTTTTTTAAACCATTTTAAACCCAAGAATAAAAACACCTCCCACAAAGAACCAACCAGCCTTTGCCTTGTGTCATCAATATCACCACCACCCCTCTTATCATCACCCTTGTCATCCACATCATCATCGTCATCACCACCGCCACCATCATTACCCCCGCCACCATCATTACCACCGCCACCATCATTACCACCGCCACCATCATCATCACCACCGCCACCATCATCACCAACAACACCACCATCATCACCGACAACAACACCATCATCACCTCCTGTTTTTGAAAATAAGAAACAGTTAGGCATGGAAAAGTCCAAAAATAAGATTCTTAATAGAAACAATGTAAGCGAAAATATAAATAATAACAATAATAATAATATTAATCATAATAAGAACAACAACAATAATGGTAAATACCATAATAATATCAACAACAACAACAACAAAACTACAAATAATAATAATAATAATAATAATAATAATAATAATAATAATAATAATAATAATAATAATAATAATAATAATAATAATAATAATAATAATAATAATAATAATAATAATAATAATAATAATAATAATAATAATAATAATAATAATAATAATAATAATAATAATAATAATAATAATAATAATAATAATAATAATAATAATAATAATAATAATAATAATAATAATAATAATAATAATAATAATAATAATAATAATAATAATAATAATAATAATAATAATAATAATAATAATAATAATAATAATAATAATAATAATAATAATAATAATAATAATAAACTTTTCGATGAAAAACTTGCAATAAATAGCAAAATATTCAAAAAGCAACCACTCCAGCCACAACCACCACAGCCACAGCCACCACAGTCACAGCCATCACAGCCACCACAGCCACAACCACCACAGCCACAACCACCACAGCCACAGCCACCACAGCCACAGCCACCACAGCCACAACCACTACAGCCACAGCCACCACAGCCACAGCCACCACAGCCACAACCACTACAGCCACAGCCACCACAGCCACAACCACCACAGCCACAACCACTACAGCCACAACTACCAGAGTCGCAACAACTACAACGACCACCTAAACCACCTCGACTACATTCACAAACCCAACAAAAACTGTTGACACAGCAACCACAGCCACGACCAATACAGCTACAACCAATACAGCCACAACCAATACAGCCACAACCAATACAGCCACAACCACAACCACAATTACAACCAATCCCACAAGCAAAATTGCGACAACAGCCAAGACATTCGCACCAATCACCACAGCTACCTCAAAAACCACGGCCACAACATCCACAACAACAGCCACACAAGCCACAACGGCGCCAAGAGGAATTGAAGCAGCCATCACAACTGATGCAGCCACAGCTACAAAAAATGACAAAAATTTCTCTCAGACCATCTCTTTCCATGCCTCTCATTCACGCTACAAAACTGTCGCTTCAGCCACCACCGACCACTATCCACCAGCCACCACCGACCATTAATTGTGAGCCACCAACGACCACACAGCCTATGAATTTTAAATGCTTTCTACCACTACCGTCACAGCCACTACAACCGCTACAGCCACCACAGCCACATCAAAAGCATTTGAAACATGTTTTGTTAAATAGAAAGCAATCTCTACAACACAATTTAATGCAAAATTTACAACAACAAAAACAACAACAACAACAACAACAAATGCAAAAACAACAACAAATGCAAAAAATGCAAAATCTACAACAACAACAACAACAAATGCAACAAATGCAAAAACAGCAACAACAACAACAAACGCCTTTATTTATCCACATTGATGGAAAGAGGAATGAGATGTTGATGAAAGAAATTTCCACTTGGTTCAAGCCACAGTACACCCGGGAAGAAGGTGAGGAAACGAATAGAAATAGTAATTTTACAAGTAATAATAGTATTAGTAGTAATAGTAATAACATTATCATTATTACTTCAACAAAATAATACTACCTATATTACCACTGAGGTGTGTCCTTCAAAGTTAAAGAAGATCACGGCTTTTGTGGGTTCTTAGGTGGCTACACAGTCCGATCTTTGCCTTACAGTCCCTACTACAGACTGGACAGATGGAAGACGTTGAAGAATTTTTCAATGTCATTCTTTTTGCTTCGTCTTCCTGTCTCTTTTTTTCTGTTGTCTGCGACCAGTCCACGCCATTTGTTCATGTCTGAGGTTAAAAACTTGCAAGTTTTCGTGTCAAAGCGCTCTTTATCTAGAGTCGTTTTGAGAGTGTCTTCAAACCGCAATCTTGGCTTATGAGCTGCTTTCTTTCCTCTAGTGAGCTCTCCATACAGAAGCTGCTTCGGAGCACGATGATCGGGCATTCTGGAAACGTGGCCTGCCCATCTCACCTGGTTCCTTTCGAGATAATACGAAATGCTTTGAATTTTTTGTTTTTTGCAATACGACATTGTTCGATATCTTGTGGAACCACTTTATGCGAAGCAGGCTACGAAGACAGTTCATATAGAATTGGTTTAGTTGTTTTGTATGTCTGAAGTAAACTGTCCAGGTTTCGCTGGCATAAAGAAGCACTGAGATGATTGCTGCTCTTTAGTTTGACTTTAGTTTTTGTAGCCAGACTCAGACCATCTCTATTCCAGACATTATAACGCAACTTTCCAAAAGCCTTGGTAAATCTGTTTTTTATTTCATCGTCCGCTGTAGCAGCCACGGAAAGGACACTTCCCAGGTGAGTGAAGGACTCCACGGACCTAAGCCTATGCGGGCCTACCATTATTTTCGAATCTTCATGAGGCTTGCCGGAAACAGGTTGATGAATAACTTCAGTTTCTTAGTGTTGATGGTGAAACCAAAGTCCTCACATGCTGCCGAGAAGTCTTCCACTACTTGTTGCACATCCGGTTCGTTATATGCACAGAGGGCGCTGTCATCGGCATACAGATGCTCACGAATTTTGGCAGTATTGACTTTTGTCGTAGCTTTCATACGACTGGTGTTGAGGAGTGCGTCCTTCAGTTCTTGGGGGACCAAGTTATTTTCCATCTGGTTTGGAACAGAGGTGTGAGTCTGCCGCTCAACACAGGTCTACCTGTTTGTATACCTCTACTGGCATTGAGTCAGAACCGGGAGCTTTGCCACTGCTGATTCAGTTGATGGCTTTTGTAACTTCTTCTTCATCTGCGGGAGCGTCAAGTTCTGCGTTTTGGTCTGTTTGGAGGATGCGAGCCAATGCTTCCTCGTTTACTTTGGAAGAATAATTCAGGACTTTATTGAAATGCTCAGTCCATCTCTCCATGATGCCCTCTTTTTCGCTGGTAAGTTTTGAGTTATCAGCACTGAAGAGTGGCGAGGGCGTTGAGTGTTGAGGTCCGTAAATCGACTTAAAAGTTTCGTAACAACGTTTCGTATCGTTTCAGTCCGCCAAAATCTGAATTTCATCTGCTTT
>OX387262.1:1169385-1189385 GCA_947562095.1 Branchellion lobata | reverse complement strand
GGGTGGATGGAGAGAAGGAGGGGGGTTGGGTGGATGGAGAGAAGGAGGGGGGTTGGGTGGATGGAGAAAAGAGGAGGGTTGGGTGGATGGAGAGAAGGAGGGGGGTTGGGTGGATGGAAAGAAGGGGGGGTTGGGTGGATGGAGAGAAGGAGGGGGGTTGGGTGGATGGAGAAAAGAGGAGGGTTGGGTGGATGGAGAGAAGGAGGGGGGTTGGGTGGATGGAAAGAAGGGGGGGTTGGGTGGATGGAGAGAAGGAGGGGGGTTGGGTGGATGGAGAAAAGAGGAGGGTTGGGTGGATGGAGAGAAGGAGGGGGGTTGGGTGGATGGAAAGAAGGGGGGGTTGGGTGGATGGAGAGAAGGAGGGGGGTTGGGTGGATGGAAAGAAGGGGGGGTTGGGTGGATGGAGAGAAGGAGGGGGGTTGGGTGGATGGAAAGAAGGGGGGGTTGGGTGGATGGAGAGAAGGAGGGGGGTTGGGTGGATGGAAAGAAGGGGGGGTTGGGTGGATGGAGAGAAGGAGGGGGGTTGGGTGGATGGAAAGAAGGGGGGGTTGGGTGGATGGAAAGAAGGAGGGGGGTTGGGTGGATGGAAAGAAGGGGGGGTTGAGTGGATGGAGAGAAGGAGGGGGGTTGGGTGGATGGAAAGAAGGGGGGGTTGGGTGGATGGAGAGAAGGAGGGGGGTTGGGTGGATGGAAAGAAGGGGGGGTTGGGTGGATGGAAAGAAGGAGGGGGGTTGGGTGGATGGAAAGAAGGGGGGGTTGAGTGGATGGAGAGAAGGAGGGGGGTTGGGTGGATGGAAAGAAGGGGGGGTTGAGTGGATGGAGAGAAAGAGGGGGGTTGGGTGGATAGAAGGGGGGTTGGATGGAAAAAAGGGGGGGGAGGGGTTGGATGGAAAGAAAGGGAAGTTGGATGGAAATAAGGGGGGGTTGGATGGAAAGAAGGGGGGTTGAGTGGATGGAGCGGAATGAAACTTGGTGAGTGATTGGGGAGTTGAAGGGGGAGAGTGGGTTTGATGGTTGATTGAGGGGAAAGTGAGAGTGGGTTTGATGGTTTATTGGTGGCTGGCATTTTATTAATAACAATGAAAGTTATTATTTTTATTTTTTTATTATTATTGATATAAAATTAATATAATTAATAATAATAATAATAATAATAATATAAATAATAATAATAATAATAATAATAATAATAATAATAATAAAAATAATAATAATAATAAGAAGATAAATAATAATAATAATATTATTAATAATAATAAAAAAAATGAATAAAAAAAATAATAATAAATAAAAATAATAAATAATAACAATAATAAATAAATATTGATGATAAATAAAAAATAAAAAATAAGTTGTGATCACAACTTCTACTCTCACCACCACCACCATGGCAGAAACACACCTGGAGATTTCTTGGATAATGGCGGGAAAGTGACAATGTGGACACGTGCCTGTTTGATCCTTGACAATGTGAAGGCCCTGGAGAGGAGGAGGAAGAAGATGAAAAGAAAAGAAAAGAAGAGGATGAAAAAGAGAAAAAAAAAGAGAAAGAAGAGAAAAATTTAGGAAGAAAAGATGGAAGAGAGAGGAGTTGGAAGAGAGAGGAGTTGGAAGAGAGAGGAGTTGGAAGAGAGAGGAGTTGGAAGAGAGAGGAGTTGGAGAGAGAGGAGTTAGAGAGAGAGGAGTTGGAGAGAGGAGTTGGAGAGAGAGGAGTTGGAAGAAAGAGGAGTTGGAAGAGAGAGGAGTTGGAAGAGAGAGGAGTTGGAGAGAGAGGAGTTAGAGAGAGAGGAGTTGGAGAGAGGAGTTGGAGAGAGAGGAGTTGGAAGAGAGAGGAGTTGGAAGAGGAGGAGTTGGAGAGAGAGGAGTTGAAGAGAGAGGAGTTGGAAGAGAGAGGAGTTGGAAGAGAGAGGAGTTGGAAGAGAGAGGAGTTAAAGAGAGAGGAGTTGGAAGAGAGAGGAGTTGGAAGAGAGAGGAGTTGGAAGAGAGAGGAGTTGGAAGAGAGAGGAGTTGGAAGAGAGAGGAGTTGGAGAGAGAGGAGTTGGAAGAGAGAGGAGTTGAAAGAGAGAGGAGTTGGAAGAGAGAGGAGTTGGAAGAGAGAAGGAGTTGGAAGAGAGAGGAGTTGGAAGAGAGAGGAGTTGAAGAGAGAGGAGTTGGAAGAGAGAGGAGTTGAAGAGAGAGGAGTTGGAAGAGAAAGGAGTTGGAGAGAGAGGAGTTGGAAGAGAGAGGAGTTGGAAGAGAGAGGAGTTGGAAGAGAGAGGAGTTGGAGAGAGAGGAGTTAGAGAGAGAGGAGTTGGAGAGAGGAGTTGGAGAGAGAGGAGTTGGAAGAGAGAGGAGTTGGAAGAGGAGGAGTTGGAGAGAGAGGAGTTGAAGAGAGAGGAGTTGGAAGAGAGAGGAGTTGGAAGAGAGAGGAGTTGGAAGAGAGAGGAGTTAAAGAGAGAGGAGTTGGAAGAGAGAGGAGTTGGAAGAGAGAGGAGTTGGAAGAGAGGAGTTGGAAGAGAGAGGAGTTGGAAGAGAGAGGAGTTGGAAGAGAGAGGAGTTGGAGAGAGAGGAGTTGGAAGAGAGAGGAGTTGAAAGAGAGAGGAGTTGGAAGAGGAGGAGTTGGAGAGAGAGGAGTTGGAAGAGAGAGGAGTTGGAAGAGAGAAGGAGTTGGAAGAGAGAGGAGTTGGAAGAGAGAGGAGTTGAAGAGAGAGGAGTTGGAAGAGAGAGGAGTTGAAGAGAGAGGAGTTGGAAGAGAAAGGAGTTGGAGAGAGAGGAGTTGGAAGAGAGAGGAGTTGGAAGAGAGAGAAGTTGGAAGAGAGAGGAGTTGGAGAGAGAGGAGTTAGAGAGAGAGGAGTTGGAGAGAGGAGTTGGAGAGAGAGGAGTTGGAAGAGAGAGGAGTTGGAAGAGGAGGAGTTGGAGAGAGAGGAGTTGAAGAGAGAGGAAGTGGAAGAGAGAGGAGTTGGAAGAGAGAGGAGTTGAAAGAGAGAGGAGTTAAAGAGAGAGGAGTTGGAAGAGAGAGGAGTTGGAAGAGAGAGGAGTTGGAAGAGAGAGGAGTTGGAAGAGAGAGGAGTTGGAAGAGAGAGGAGTTGGAGAGAGAGGAGTTAGAGAGAGAGGAGTTGGAGAGAGGAGTTGGAGAGAGAGGAGTTGGAAGAGAGAGGAGTTGGAAGAGGAGGAGTTGGAGAGAGAGGAGTTGAAGAGAGAGGAGTTGGAAGAGAGAGGAGTTGGAAGAGAGAGGAGTTGGAAGAGAGAGGAGTTGGAAGAGAGAGGAGTTGGAAGAGAGAGGAGTTGGAAGAGAGAGGAGTTGGAAGAGAGAGGAGTTGGAGAGAGAGGAGTTGGAAGAGAGAGGAGTTGGAAGAGGAGGAGTTGGAGAGAGAGGAGTTGGAAGAGAGAGGAGTTGAAAGAGAGAGGAGTTGGAAGAGAGAGGAGTTGGAAGAGAGAGGAGTTGAAGAGAGAGGAGTTGAAGAGAGAGGAGTTGGAAGAGAGAGGAGTTGGAATGAGTTAAAAGAAGAATAAAGAAGAGGAGTTAAAAAGGAGAGTGAAGAAGAGAAAGAGAAAAAAAAAGAACAAAGCAAATAGAACTGAAAATATTGAGGAAATATCCAGAAAATTCACAGACCTCTGAAACACTCAAACCCTCCAATTTCCTCCACCAAAATTCCAAGTTCTATCATTCCACCTTGAAACCCCCAAATTCCACCAAAAACCCACCAAATTCCACCTTGAAACCACCAAATTCCACCAAAAACCCACCAAATTCCACCTTGAAACCACCAAATTCCACCTTGAAACCACCAAATTCCACCTTGAAACCACCAAATTCCACCTTGAAACCACCAAATTCCACCTTGAAACCACCAAATTCCACCTTGAAACCACCAAATTCCATCTTGAAACCACCAAATTCCACCTTGAAACCACCAAATTCCACCTTGAAACCACCAAATTCCACCTTGAAACCACCAAATTCCACCTTGAAACCACCAAATTCCACCTTGAAACCACCAAATTCCACCTTGAAACCACCAAATTCCACCTTGAAACCACCAAAGTCCACCAAAAAACCACCAAATTCCACCAAAAAACTCCCAGCTCACCGATGCGACACAGAAAGGAATGTTGTTTTTGCAGGAAGGGCAAGTGAGGAGGAGGGAGGGGAGAGGGTGGTTGCAATGGGGACATGGTGAGACATCTTCTTCAGGTTCAGTGCGGTCTGGTTTTCTGTGGTGAGGATTCGAAATGGGTGATGACACCCTTCATTTCATTCAGTTCATCCAACTCTCCTTAATTCACTCAACCTCACCCAATCCTTTCCAATTTTTTTCAATTTTACCCAATCTTTTCAAATTTACTCCATCCCTACCACACCCTCTCCATATTTCCTCCAGCTCATCTTACCAACCCTCCCAACTTACCCATCCACGTTCACCCAACTAACCCTCTCAATTTCATCAAACTCTACCTTATTCTAACAACTCACCCAACCCCACCCACTCACCCAACCCAACCCACTCACCCAACCCCACCCACTCAGCCAACCCTACTCACTCACCCAACCCCACCCACTCACCCAACCCCACCCACTCACCCAACTCCACCCACTCACCCTAACCCACACCTCACCCAACCCATCCAATCACCCTAACCCACCCTTCACCCAACCCATCCACTTGCCCAACCCCCCCCCCCACTCACCCTAACTCACCCACTCACCCAACCCATAACTCACCCAACCCCACCCACTCACCCTTACCAACCCCTCACCCAGCTCATCCACTTTCCCAGCCCCATCCACTCACCCAACCCCATCCACTCACCTAACCCCACCCACTGACCCAGCCCCACCCACTGACCCAACCCTACCCTTCTCACCCATCCACCCACTCACCCAACCCCACCCACCCACTCACTTAACCCAACCTACCCACTCACCCAATCCCACTCACCCACTCACCCAACCTACCCAATCACCCAACCCCACTCACCCTCCCACCTGACGATGGACTCAATCTTCTTCTTGTACTTCACATCGATCTTGTCCCTCAAGTCAGGCTTCAGCAACATCACTGCGAAGTTGAAGGCGCTGTTCTTGAATCCTGATCTGGTGGGGGAAAGGGGGGGGGGGATGAGTGAAATAAAGCTGAGTTTTGAAGGCATTGAAAAGAAGGTGGAGATGACAAGAGGGGGTGGGGATGATAGGAGGGGGTGGAGATGAAAGGAGGGCGTGGGAATGACAGGAGGGGGTAGGGATGAAAGGAGGGGGTGGGAATGAAAGGAAGGGGTGGAGATAAAAGGAGAAGGTGGGGGTGAGAAGAGGGGGTGGAAATGAAAGGAGGGGGTGGGGATGACAAGAGGGGGTGGAGATGAAAGGAGGGGGTGGGAATGACAGGAGGGGGTGGGGATGAAAGGAGGGGGTGGGGATGAAAGGAGGGGGTGAGGATGAAAGGAGGGGGTGAGGATGAATTGTGGAGAGGTCGTATGGACAGAAATTTTGAATAAATTCAGAAGACTTTATAGTCTTTATTGCGGAGAAAGGCTGGAAATGTGGAAGTATACCGAGGTAAATTGGATGAGGAGTGATTGTGAAGGGAAATTGATCGGAGTGTAGGTTAGTTTGAGAATGGGGGGGGGGGGGGGGGATGGGGGGGAAGAAGGAATCAAACCTTTGACACTCAATCACAGTGGAAGTCAGAATCTGTACTGTGTCTGTTGTGATTGAAAATATTAACTTTTATTAATTTAATTAATTAATTTATTAATTATTTTAATTTTTAAAATATTACTTAGGAAAGAGTTTTAAAAATATTTTTTCAAAAAAATTGAAAAAACTGTATCAAAAAAACAAATAAGAAAAACGGAAACGAAAAAGTTTCCAACGTTGGGGGAAGTTGGAGATGGAGTGAGAGACCCTGGTGAGAAGTTTTGCTGCTTTGGCGTGTTCCCCCATCTTGATCTGCATCTGGGGGGTGGGTTGGGTGGAATTGGAAGATTGAAGGTTGGAACAAGAAAAAATTGGGGGAAATGGGTGGGTTGGACTGGGCTTCCTCAAAACTCCAGACCCCTAAACCCCCAACATTTCAAAACCCCAAAGAAATCTCCAAAGCAAACCACAACATCCCCAACTCAATCTTAACTCTTCATTACCCCAAACCCCCCAAAAACACCCAAAAACCCTCAAAAAACCCCATGAAAAATGTTAATTGGGCACCTTAGCGAGCACGTAGGAGTGCAGAAGACAGAGGTTAGCGGTCATTTCAAAGTGCATCTTTATGTTATTCTCCTTCAACTCCACACACATCTCAAACAGCAACTTGTGGGCTAGTTTGTACGAGCCTCGAAAAGGGGGTTTTGGGGTGTTGAACAATTTTTGGAGTGTTGGGTGAGTTTTAGGGTAATGGGTGGTTTTTGGAGTGTTGGGTGAGTTTTAGGGTAATGGGTGGTTTTTGGAGTGTTGGGTGGTTTTAGGGTAATGGGTGGTTTTTGGAGTGTTGGGTGAGTTTTAGGGTAATGGGTGGTTTTTGGAGTGTTGGGTGGTTTTAGGGTAATGGGTGGTTTTTGGAGTGTTGGGTGAGTTTTAGGGTAATGGGTGGTTTTTGGAGTGTTGGGTGAGTTTTAGGGTAATGGGTGGTTTTTGGAGTGTTGGGTGAGTTTTAGGGTAATGGGTGGTTTTTGGAGTGTTGGGTGAGTTTTAGGGTAATGGGTGGTTTTTGGAGTGTTGGGTGAGTTTTAGGGTAATGGGTGGTTTTCGGAGTGTTGGGTGAGTTTTAGGGTAATGGGTGGTTTTTGGAGTGTTGGGTGAGTTTTAGGGTAATGGGTGGTTTTTGGAGTGTTGGGTGGTTTTTGGAGTGTTGGGTGAGTTTTAGGGTAATGGGTGGTTTTCGGAGTGTTGGGTGAGTTTTAGGGTAATGGGTGGTTTTTGGAGTGTTGGGTGGTTTTCGGAGTGTTGGGTGGTTTTTGGAAAAATAGGTAACTTCAAAGGTACAACCTCCAATCCCATCAAACCAAACCACCCCATGCCAGCGAACAACACCCAATCGATCTGACCCCCTTATCAAACACCCAAACTTCCCTCCCTCCATCAAAAACCACCCAACCCTTGTTCTGTTGTTCCCTGGCGATGATGATGGCAATGGTAGCTGCCTCCATGTGTTTGTGCAGCATGAGGTAGAGCTGGAAGAGGTATTTGGGATCCTGGAGGAAGAATGGGGGAGCTGGAATGAAATGGGGTGGAATGGAGGTTTGGGAGGGAAATAGGGGTCAAATAAGAGATTAAGAAAATAAAAGATAAAATGAAAAAGCGATTTGAAACTTCAAACTCAATCACTACACCCCCAAACGCCACGACATCCGATCCTTCGTCAAACCTGGACCCACAATACCCCAACATTGCCACCCCTCCAAAACCCCCAACCCCTTCCCCCCAACCTTGGGGTAATCATCAACTTGACCCAACAAATAACTGCTCAGCTGTTCGGTGATGTGCGGTGTGTTTGCACGCCCCCCCACCTGCGCAGTGGAGTGGCACCATGGTCATGCTATCTACCACAATACAACATAAATATTATTGCAGTGGCTTCAACCCCTACACTTTCGAAAACACTCAAACTTTATTATTATTATTGTTATTATTATTATTATTCTTCTTATTATTATTATTATTATTATTATTATTATTATTATTATTATTATTATTATTATTATTATTAATATTATTATTATTATTATTATTATTATTATTATTATTATTATTATTATTATTATTATTATTATTATTATTATTATTATTATTATTATTATTATTATTATTAATATTGTTATTATTATGAAAGCATGGAAAAATAATTTAATCCGAGTGGTTAATCTTGTTTCTTCATCCTCCTACCTGTACTGCCAGAGATATCGCTGCGTGGTTCTCTTTGTTCTCCTCGCTCAGCAGGAGCTGTATGGCCTGGAGGGAGGGGCTTGGAAGCTGATGAGAAGTTGGAGTTGTGAGGGGTTGGAAGCTGATGAGAGGTTGGAGTTGTGAGGGATTGGAGAGGCTGGTAGAAGGAGTCATAGGGGGTGGAAGGTTGATAGAAGGTGGAGGGTTGATGGAGGAGGAAGAAAGGTGGTTGAAAGAGAGAATGAGGGGGGCTGACAAATGAGTGGGGTTGAATGATAGAATGAGGGGGGTTGATAGAGAGAATGAGGGGGGTTGAATGAGGGGGGTTGAATGAGGGGGGTTGAATGAGGGGGGTTGAATGAGGGGGGTTGAATGAGGGGGGTTGATAGAGAGAATGAGGGGGGTTGAATGAGGGGGGTTGAATGAGGGGGGTTGAATGAGGGAATGAGGGGGGTTGAATGAGAAAATGAGGAGGTTGAATGAGGGGGGTTGAAAGAGAGAATGAGGGGGGTTGAATGAGGGGGATTGAAAGAGAGAATGAGGGGGGTTGAATGAGGGGGGTTGAATGAGGGGGGTTGAATGAGAGGGGTTGAATGAGGGGGGTTGAATGAGGGGGGTTGAAAGAGAGAATGAGGGGGGTTGAATAAGGGGGGTTGAAAGAGAGAATGAGGGGGGTTGAATGAGGGGGGTTGAAAAAGAGAATGAGGGGGGTTGAATGAAGGGGGTTGAATGAGGGGGGTTGAATAAGGGGGGTTGAAAGAGAGAATGAGGGGGGTTGAATGAGGGGGGTTGAAAGAGAGAATAAGGGGGGTTGAATGAAGGGGGTTGAACGAGGGGGGTTGAATGAGGGGGGTTGAATGAGGGGGGTTGAAAGAGAGAATGAGGGGGGTTGAATGAGGGGGGTTGAATGAGGGGGGTTGAATAAGGGGGGTTGAAAGAGAGAATGAGGGGGGTTGAATGAGAGAATGAGGGGGGTTGAATGAGGGGGGTTGAATGAGGGGGGTTGAATGAGAGAATGAGGGGGGTTGAATGAGGGGGGTTGAATGAGGGGGGTTGAATGAGAGAATGAGGGGGGTTGAATGAGGGGGGTTGAAAAAGAGAATGAGGGGGGTTGAATGAGAGAATGAGGGGGGTTGAATGAGGGGGGTTGAATGAGAGAATGAGGGGGGTTGAATGAGAGAATGAGGGGGGTTGAATGAGGGGGGTTGAATGAGGGGGGTTGAAAGAGAGAATGAGGGGGGTTGAATGAGAGAATGAGGGGGGTTGAATGAGGGGGGTTGAATGAGAGAATGAGGGGGGTTGAATGAGGGGGGTTGAATGAGGGGGGTTGAATGAGAGAATGAGGGGGGTTGAATGAGGGGGGTTGAATGAGGGGGGTTGAATGAGGGGGGTTGAATGAGAGAATGAGGGGGGTTGAATGAGGGGGGTTGAAAGAGAGAATAAGGGGGGTTGAATGAGAGAATGAGGGGGGTTGAATGAGGGGGGTTGAAAGAAAGAATGAGGGGGGTTGAATAAGGGGGGTTGAAAGAGAGAATGAGGGGGGTTGAATGAGGGGGGTTGAAAGAGAGAATGAGGGGGGTTGAATAAGGGGGGTTGAAAGAGAGAATGAGGGGGGTTGAATGAAGGGGGTTGAATGAGGGGGGTTGAATGAGGGGGGTTGAATGAGGGGGGTTGAATGAGGGGGGTTGAAAGAGAGAATGAGGGGGGTTGAATGAGGGGGGTTGAATGAGGGGGGTTGAAAGAGAGAATGAGGGGGGTTGAATGAAGGGGGTTGAATGAGGGGGGTTGAATAAGGGGGGTTGAAAGAGAGAATGAGGGGGGTTGAATGAGGGGGGTTGAAAGAGAGAATGAGGGGGGTTGAATGAGGGGGGTTGAAAGAGAGAATGAGGGGGGTTGAATGAGGGGGGTTGAAAGAGAGAATGAGGGGGGTTGAATGAGGGGGGTTGAAAGAGAGAATGAGGAGGGTTGAATGAGGGGGGTTGAAAGAGAGAATGAGGGGGGTTGAATGAGAGAATGAGGGGGGTTGAATGAGGGGGGTTGAATGAGGGGGGTTGAATGAGGGGGGTTGAATGAGAGGGGTTGAATGAGAGAATGAGGGGGGTTGAATGAGGGGGGTTGAATGAGAGAATGAGGGGGGTTGAATGAGGGGGGTTGAATGAGGGGGGTTGAATGAGGGGGGTTGAATGAGAGAATGAGGGGGGTTGAATGAGGGGGGTTGAAAAAGAGAATGAGGGGGGTTGAATGAGGGGGGTTGAATGAGAGAATGAGGGGAGTTGAATGAGGGGGGTTGAATGAGAGAATGAGGGGGGTTGAATGAGGGGGGTTGAAAGAGAGAATGAGGGGGGTTGAATGAGGGGGGTTGAAAGAGAGAATGAGGGGGGTTGAATGAGGGGGGTTGAATGAGGGGGGTTGAATGAGGGGTGTTGAAAGAGAGAATGAGGGGGGTTGAATGATAGAATGAGGGGGGTTGAAAGAGAGAATGAGGGGGGTTGACAAATGAAGGGGGGTTGAATGACCCCATACGGAGTCCACCCATCATCACCAATTACCGCACAACACACCCCTCTCAAAACACCCAAAAATCAATCACCAAATCTCATCCACCTTTTCATTCCTCCTCAAAACATCCAAATTCGCCCCCATCTTCCTCCAAACCACCCATTTTTCAAAACTTTAACCCATATTCTTACATAATTCCTCATAATTCCTCATAATTCCTCATAATTCCTCATAATTCTTCATAATTCCTCATAATTCCTCATAATCCCTCATAATTCCTCATAATTCCTCATAATTCCTCATAATTCCTCATAATTCCTCATAATTCTTCATAATTCCTCATAATTCCTCATAATTCCTCATAATTCCTCATAATTCCTCATAATTCCTCATAATTCTTCCATAATTCCTCATAATTCCTCATAATTCCTCATAATTCCTCATAATTCCTCATAATTCCTCATAATTCCTCATAATTCTTCATAATTCCTCATAATTCCTCCATAATTCCTCATAATTCCTCCATAATTCCTCATAATTCCTCATAATTCCTCATAATTCCTCATAATTCCTCATAATTCCTCATAATTCCTCATAATTCCTCATAATTCCTCATAATTCCTCATAATTCCTCATAATTCCTCATAATTCCTCATAATTCCTCATAATTCCTCATAATTCCTCATAATTCTTCCATAATTCCTCATAATTCCTCATAATTCCTCATAATTCCTCATAATTCTTCATAATTCCTCATAATTCCTCCATAATTCCTCATAATTCCTCCATAATTCCTCATAATTCCTCATAATTCCTCATAATTCCTCCATAATTCCTCATAATTCCTCATAATTCCTCATAATTCCTCATAATTCCTCATAATTCCTCATAATTCCTCATAATTCCTCATAATTCCTCATAATTCCTCATAATTCCTCATAATTCTTCATAATTCCTCATAATTCCTCATAATTCTTCATAATTCCTCATAATTCCTCATAATTCCTCATAATTCCCCATAATTCCTCATAATTCCTCATAATTCCTCATAATTCCTCATAATTCCTCCATAATTCCTCATAATTCCTCATAATTCCTCATAACTCTTCATAATTCCTCATAATTCCTCATAATTCCTCATAATTCCTCATAATTCCTCATAATTCCTCATAATTCCTCATAATTCCTCATAATTCCTCATAATTCCTCATAATTCCTCATAATTCCTCATAATTCCTCATAATTCTTCATAATTCCTCATAATTCCTCATAATTCCTCATAATTCCCCATAATTCCTCATAATTCCTCATAATTCCTCATAATTCCTCATAATTCCTCCATAATTCCTCATAATTCCTCATAATTCCTCATAACTCTTCATAATTCCTCATAATTCCTCATAATTCCTCATAATTCCTCATAATTCCTCATAATTTCTCATAATTCCTCATAATTCCTCATAATTCCTCATAATTCCTCATAATTCCTCATAATTCCTCATAATTCCTCATAATTCCTCATAATTCCTCATAATTCCTCATAATTCCTCCATAATTCCTCATAATTCCTCATAATTCCTCATAATTCCTCATAATTCCTCATAATTCCTCATAATTCCTCATAATTCCTCATAATTCTTCATAATTCCTCATAATTCCTCCATAATTCCTCATAATTCCTCCATAATTCCTCATAATTCCTCATAATTCCTCATAATTCCTCCATAATTCCTCATAATTCCTCATAATTCCTCATAATTCCTCATAATTCCTCCATAATTCCTCATAATTCCTCATAATTCCTCATAATTCCTCATAATTCCTCATAATTCCTCATAATTCCTCATAATTCCTCATAATTCCTCATAATTCCTCATAATTCCTCATAATTCCTCCATAATTCCTCATAATTTCTCATAATTCCTCATAATTCCTCATAATTCCTCCATAATTCCTCATAATTCGTCATAATTCCTCATAATTCCTCATAATTCCTCATAATTCCTTCATAATTCCTCATAATTCCTCCATAATTCCTCATAATTCTTTTCGATTTTTCCATATTTTTCTCAACCGACTCACCTTGTTGTAGTTGCCGGCCAGGTAGTGGAACTTTCCAGCCAGAAACGAGTCCCTGCTGTTCTCAAAGTGCACCGCCATTGAGGCCATGTCCTCCTGACTCGCGTCGTCTCCTGCGGATTTGTGGAATTTTGAAGGGAATTGGCAGGTTTTTGGGTGGTTTTGAGGTTTTTGGGTTGTTTTAAGGTTTTTGGGGCAAGTTGAGGGAAGAATTGAGTGGTTTTTGGGGTATTATGCGGTTATGAAGTTAAAAAAAAAAAAAGAGGAAAAAGGTGTGGAGAATATGGAATCAGAGGTGATTTGGGGATGAGTTTGGTGGGAGTGTGGGCTTTGGGAGAAAGGGATGAAGATTTGAAAAAGAAAAAATTTGGGAAAAAACAGGAGAATTTGAAAAGGGTAGGAGAATCTATTTATAGCCAACCAATGATATCAGCGTATTGCTGCATGTGACCGTGTTTCTGAGCCAATCGGAATGCCTGGTTGTTGCACTTGGAAAAGACCAAGAACTGAATTGCTGATTGGAAGTCTCCTGAGGACTCGAAGAACCTGAATGGCAAATGAGGGGGTGAATGGAACAGGAGGGGAAGTGGGGGGGGGGGGGGGGGGGAGAGTAGATGAAAGAGGGTGGGGTAAAGTGGGTGTAGAAAAAAAAGGGTGGTAAGAAGAGGGTTTGATAGAACTGGAAGAAAAACTGGAAGTGGAGGAGAAGTGAAATTAGGAAAAATGAAAAAAAACGAATTTAAAGAAACAATTTACTCACTCACTCATCCATCACCCACTCACTCACTCATCCATCACCCACTCACTCATCCATCACCCACCCACTCACTCATCCATCACCCACTCACTCATCCATCACCCACCCACTCACTCATCCATCACCCACTCACTCACTCATCCATCACCCACTCACTCACTCATCCATCACCCACTCACTCATCCATCACCCACCCACTCACTCATCCATCACCCACTCACTCATCCATCCATCACCTACCTACTCACTCATCCATCACCCACTCACTCATCCATCACCCACTCACTCATCCATCCATCACCCACTCACTCATTCATCACCCACTCACTCATCCATCACCCACTCACTCATCCATCCATCACCCACTCACTCATCCATCCATCACCCACTCACTCACTCATCCATCACCCACTCACTCATCCATCCATCACCCACTCACTCACTCATCCATCACCCACTCACTCATCCATCCATCACCCACCTACTCACTCATCCATCACCCACTCACTCATCCATCACCCACTCACTCATCCATCCATCACCCACTCACTCATCCATCACCCACTCACTCATCCATCCATCCACCACCCACCTACTCAGCTATCCATTACCCCCCTCCCCCTCTCGTCCCTCTATCACCCCCCCTCTCATCATCCATCACGCGCTCACTCATCATCCATCACCCGCCCTCTCATCATCCACTTATCACTTACCCACCCACCCACTTAACCCCCCCCCCCCTCCTCCCTTTTTAACTCACTTGGCAACCATCTTCGCTCCTTCTTTCGAGTTATTTTCTTTGGCGATTCTTGCGGCTTCAGTGGGGTTCTTGAAGTGGTCCAAGTGGATTCTGACGGGTGGTGGTGGCGGTGGGAATAATAAAAACAAAAATAAAAAAAATAATAATAAAAATAAAAATAATAAAAATAAAAATAAAAATAATATAAATAATAAAAATAATAATAATAATAAAAATAATAATGAATAATTTAAAAAATAAAAATAAAAGAAAATAATAATGATAATAATATTAATAAAATGAGAATAATAATAATAAAAATCAATAACAGTATTATAAGTTATATTAAATTAAGAATAATGAAAAAATAATAATAATAAACCAAGTAGAAAGAATCATTTGATTGTGATGGGGCACCACCTTGCAAAGCGGTCTTTTCAGAATTAGCACGTTTTACTCAAAGTAATATTACTAATAATACTAATACTAGTTTTACTGAGAGTACTTAAAATAATTGAAACAAAACAAAATAGTAATAATGATGAAAAGAATAAACATAATAAGGAAGCATAAGATTTGCCACCCCACACAGCTCTCTTCACCCACTTCCCCATTAACCCACCTCTTTCCCTCTCCATCACCCAGCTACCTTTTTATCTCTATTCACCCACACAACAACCTTTCCAACCATTCTCCATTCACCCACTCTCCCATTCACTCATCCACTCTCCCATTCACTCTCCCACCCCCCATTCACTCACCCACCCCCCATTCACCCACCCCCCATTCACCCACCCACCCCCCTTTCACCCACTCTCCCATTCACCCACCCACTCCCTCATTCACCCACCTACCCCCCATTTACCCACTTACCCCCCATTCACCCACTCTCTCATTCACCCACCAACCCCTTAGTCACCCACCCACTTCCCCATTCACCCACTCATTCCCCATTCACCCACCCATCCCTCATTCATCCACCCATCCACCTGATGGCATTTTCCCAGTCTGCAGCGCTTTCGAAGGCGCTGGCTGCCTCTTGGAAGCGCTTCTGCTGCTCCCTCGCCTCTGCGTAGTGCCGATGCACCTGCCTCACCGAGGTCTTTGGCAGCAGCTCCGAGACCTTCGACCTTTGGGGGAATAGGGGGTTTGGGGTGTTTTTTTGGGGGTTTGGGGTGTTGTTTGGGGGGTTTTATGGGGTGTTTTTGGGGGGATTTGGGGTGTTGTTTAAGAGGTTTGGGGTGTTCTTTGGGGGGTTTTGAGGTGTTGTTTAGGTGGTTTTGGAGTGTCGTTTGAGGGGCTTTGAGGCGTGTTGTTTGGGGGGTTTTGGGGTGTCGTTTGGGGGGTTTTGGGACGTGTCGTTTGGAGGTTTTTAGGGGTGTGGTTTAAAGGATTTGAGCGCAAATTGCATTCAGTATTATTTATTTTTTAAATTTATTTATTTTTTGCTTAAAAACTTTTTCAACTGCAAATCCACCCAAAGTCCCCCAACACAACACTCCTATTTTCCAAATCACCAGTTTTTGGCTTTGATGTACGAGTTGGCTGCGTTGTCGTATAACATCGCCTTCTCGTACAACACTGCCGCCTCCGTGTATTGCTGGAGGTGGGTGAATGGTGGGTGGGTGGGTGAATGGTGGGTGGGTGAGTGAATGGTGGGTGGGTGGGTGAATGGTGGGTGGATGAGTGGGTGAATAGTGGGTGGGTAAATGGTGAATGGGTGGGTAAATGGTGAATGGGTGGATGAATGATGGGTGGGTGAGTGAATGGTGAATGGGTGGGTGAATGGTGGGTGGATGAGTGGGTGAATGGTGGGTGGGTGGGTAAATGGTGAGTGGGTAAGATGATGGGTGGGTGGGTGGGTAAATGGTGAGTGGGTAAGATGATGGGTGGGTGAGTGGGTAAATGGTGAGTGGGTAAGATGATGGGTGGGTGGGTGGGTAAATGGTGAGTGGGTAAGATGATGGGTGGGTGGGTGGGTAAATGGTGACAAAAGTAAGATGATGGGTGGGTGGGTGGGTGAGCCGATAGGTGAGTGGGTGAATAGATGAGTGGATGGGTGAATTGATAAAAAAAAACATGAGAGTGGAAAAAAGAATGGAAAAAAAAATGTTGAAGAGAGGAAAAGAAGGAGATGGAAAAAGAGGGAATGAAGAAATGGTAAGTGAAAAATTGGAGGATAAGGAATAGGGGTGAAGGATTGGAGGGAAGTAATGGGAAAAAGAATAGGGGAAAAATAAATGGGGGAAAGAGGAATGGGGGAAAGAGGAATGTGTGAGGAAGGAATGGGGGAAGAAGGAATGTGTGAGGAAGGAATGGGGGAAGAAGGAATGGGTGAAGAAGGAATGGGGGAAGAAGGAATGGGGGAAGAAGGAATGGGTGAAGAAGGAATGGGTGAAGAAGGAATGGGGGAAGAAGGAATGGGTGAAGAAGGAATGGGGGAAGAAGGAATGGGTGAAGAAGGAATGGGGGAAGAAGGAATGGGGGAAGAAGGAATGGGTGAAGAAGGAATGGGTGAAGAAGGAATGGGGGAAGAAGGAATGGGTGAAGAAGGAATGGGTGAAGAAGGAATGGGTGAAGAAGGAATGGGGGAAGAAGGAATGGGTGAAGAAGGAATGGGGGAAGAAGGAATGGGGGAAGAAGGAATGGGTGAAGAAGGAATGGGGGAAGAAGGAATGGGGGAAGAAGGAATGGGGGAAGAAGGAATGGGGGAAGAAGGAATGGGTGAGGAAGGAATGGGGGAAGAAGGAATGGGGGAAGAAGGAATGGGTGAGGAAGGAATGGGGGAAAAGGAATGAAGGGGAAGAGGAATGGGAAGAAAAGAGGAATGGGGGGAAGAGGAATGGGGAAAGAAGAAGAATGGGGGGAAGAGGAATGGGGGGAAGAGGAATGAGGGGAAGAGGAATGGGGGGAAGAGGAATGGGGGGAAGAGGAATGGGGGGAAGAGGAATGGGGAGAGAAGAGGAATGGGGGGAAGAGGAATGGGGGGAAGAGGAATGGGGGGAAGAGGAATGGGGGGAAGAGGAATGGGGAAAGAAGCAACCTTCATGTTTTCCAGCACTACAGCACATCCCTTGCATTCTTCAGCGTTCAAGTATTTGGTGGCCAACTCCACCCCCCTGGGTGTTGTTTTCGTTGTTGTTGTATTGTTGTTGTTGTTGTTGTTGGCGTAAGTGTTGTTGGTTGTAATGTTGTTGTTGTTGGTGTAAGTGTTGTTGGTAGTAATTTTGTTGTTGGTGTAAGTGTTGTTGGTAGTAATGTTGTTGTTGGTGTAAGTGTTGTTGGTAGTAATGTTGTTGTTGGTGTAAGTGTTGTTGGTGTAAGTGTTGTTGGTGTAAGTGTTGTTGGTGTAAGTGTTGTTGGTAGTAATGTTGTTGTTGGTGTACGTGTGGTTGGTAGTAATGTTGTTGTTGTTGTTGTTGTTAGGGATGTTTGTGGGTAATGTTGGCGTTAATAATTTAGTACATCAATGAAAGCATCAACTTCAAGAATGACAACTACAACAAAAATAAATTCCAACATCAACATCAACTTTTTCACCTACAACAACATTACCACTCTCAACAATAACATCAACAACATCAACAACAACATCAGCAACAATAGCAACAACATCAACAACAACATCAGCAACAATAGCAACAACATCAACAACAACATCAACAACAACATCAACAACTACATCAACAACAACATCAACAACATCAACAACAACATCAACAACAACATCAGCAACAATAGCAATAACATCAACAACAACATCAGCAACAACAGCAAAAACATCAACAACAACAACAACTTTCTAATATCTCCAGTTCTGATGGTCATTCTGGCTGCTCCAGCCAAACAATGCTGGTTGTGACGTTCAACCTTTCCATCGTCGTCATCATCATCATCGCCATCCTCCTCCTCCTCCTCCTCTTCTTCTTTTTCACCATCATTATCATCACCACCCCCACTATTTCCTCTTTCAATCTTCTTCTTCTTCTTCTTCATCATTTTCTTTCCTTTCTTGTTGTCAGTGTTGTTAGTATTGATGATTGCCTGGATGGGGAAGGAAGGAGAAAGAGACGGGTGAGAAGAAACGGGAGGGAAAAAGGGGAGAAGGAGGAGAAAAAGAAAAGATAGGAGAAAGAAAAGAGAAAGAGGTGGAAAAGTGGGGATGAAAGATGGAAGGGGAAAGATGGAGGGGAGAGATGGAGGGGAGAAATAGAGGGGAGAGATGGAGGGGAGAGATGGAGGGGAGAGATGGAGGGGAGAGATGGAGGGGAGAGATGGAAAGGAGAAATAGAGGGGAGAGATGGAGGGGAGAGATGGAGGGGAGAGATGGAGGGGAGAGATGGAGGGGAGAAATAGAGGGGAGAGATGGAGGGGAGAGATGGAGGGGAGAGATGGAGGGGAGAGATGGAGGGGAGAAATAGAGGGGAGAGATGGAGGGGAGAGATGGAGGGGAGAAATAGAGGGGAGAGATGGAGGGGAGAGATGGAGGGGAGAGATGGAGGGGAGAGATGGAGGGGAGAGATGGAGGGGAGAGATGGAGGGGAGAAATAGAGGGGAGAGATGGAGGGGAGAGATGGAGGGGAGAGATGGAGGGGAGAGATGGAGGGGAAAGATGGAGGGGAGAGATGGAGAGGAGAGATGGAGGGGAGAGATGGAGGGGAGAGATGGAGGGGAGAGATGGAGGGGAGAGATGGAGGGGAGAGATGGAGGGGAGAGATGGAGGGGAGAGATGGAGGGGAGAGATGGAGGGGAGAGATGGAGGGGAGAGATGGAGAGGAGAGATGGAGGGGAGAGATGGAGGGGAGAGATGGAGGGGAGAGATGGAGGGGAGAGATGGAGGGGAGAGATGGAGGGGAGAGATGGAGGGGAGAGATGGAGGGGAGAGATGGAGGGGAGGAAGCGAAGAAGATGGGGGAAAAGAGATTACAAGGGAAAAAGTGGAAAGAGAACGAAAGAAGAAGATAAAAGAAGATGAGAAAGATGAGAGAAAGAAAAGCGGAGGAGACTTGACTGCTGATTCACACAATTCCAATCTTCATCGGGTATATACAAGGTGCCAACGTTTTCATTCATAATTTATGTAGTGCCAAATTTTTAATTTTTTATTCGTGCAGGGTCGAAGTTTTGAATTTTAATTTATGTAACGCTCACTTGTTTGTAGTGTTGTAGCGAGGCGGCGTACTGGGTGGTGAATTCCAACTGTTGAGCGTACTCTTTGGATATGAAAGGGATGTCCTGGTGTGGAAGAGGAGGAAGAAAATGAAAAAGAAAAAAAAGGAAAGAAAAAGAAAGAGAAGGAAGAGAAGGAAGAAGAGGGGAAAGAGGAGGAAGAAGAGGGGGAAGAGGAGGAAGAGGAGGAAAAGGAGGAGGAGGAAGAGGAAGAGGAAGAGGAGGAGGAGGAGGAGGAGTAGGAGGAGAAGGAGGAAAAGGAGGAGGAGGAGAAGGAGGAGGAGGAGGAATAGGAGGAAAAGGAGGAAGAGGAGGAGGAGGAGGAAGAGGAGGAGGAGGAGGAGGAGGAGGAAGAGAAGGAATAGGAGGAAGAGGAGGAGGAGGAGAAGGAGGAGGAGGTGGAGGAAGAGGAAGAGAAGGAGAAGGAGGAGGAGGAAGAAGAGGAAGAGGAGGAGGAGGAAGAAGAAGAGGAGGAGGAGGAGGAGGAAGAGGAGGAGGAGGAGGAGGAGGAAGAGGAGGAGGAGGAGGAGGAGAAGGAGGAGGAGGGAGAGGAGGAGGAGGAGGAGGAGGAGGAGGAGGAGGAGGAGGAGGAGGAGGAGGAGGAGGAGGAGGAGGAGGAGAAGGAGGAGGAGGAGGAGGAGGAGAAGGAAAAAGAGGAGGAAGAGGAGGAGGAGGAGGAAGAGGAAGAGGAGGAGGAGAAGGAGGAGGAGGAGGAGGAGAAGGAGGAGGAGGAGGAGGAAGAGAAGAGGAAAAACATGCAACAATAATAATAGAAAGGAGATCAAGACTAACATGCAATATTATGGGATTATTTCAAGTTATTACAAAAGTAAACTTACAAATGATGAACATACCAAAGAAATAGAAAAAAAACTAGGACTAATGGAAATGAAAATAAT
>OX387262.1:1146885-1151885 GCA_947562095.1 Branchellion lobata | reverse complement strand
CACCACCACTACCACACCACCACCACCACCACCACCACCACCACCACCACCACCACCACCACCACCACCACCACTTCCACCACTACTACTACCCCCACCTCTACCACTATCACCACTATCACCACTATCACCACCACCACCAATACCACCACTACTACTACTCCCACCTCCACCACTACCACCTCCGTGACCACCACCACCACCACCACCACCACCACCACCACCACCACCACCACCACCACCACCACCACCACCACCACCACCACCACCACCACCACCACCACCACCACAATCTTCTTCCCCACCCCTAAAAAACACCTCCCCTTTCCCACTTGTTGCTCTTGTGGTCGTAGAGAAAGAGGTTCCCCTTCAAGGTGCCTATGGCCAAGATCATTGAAGCCTTGGACCACATCATGAAGGTCAACGTGTCCTTGTCTCTGCGGGTGAAAGGTTTGAGTGGTTTGAAGGAAGGTTTGAGTGGTTTGGAGGGGAGGTTTGAGTGGTTTGGAGGGGAGGTTTGAGTGGTTTGGAGGGGAGGTTTGAGTGGTTTGGAGGGGAGGTTTGAGTGGTTTGGAGGGGAGGTTTGAGTGGTTTGGAGGGGGGGTTTGAGTGGTTTGGAGGGGAGGTTTGAGTGGTTTGGAAGGGAGGTTTGAGTGGTTTGGAGGGGAGGTTTGAGTGGTTTGGAGGGGGGGTTTGAGTGGTTTGAAGGAAGGTTTGAGTGGTTTGGAGGGGAGGTTTGAGTGGTTTGGAGGGGGGGTTTGAGTGGTTTGGAGGGGGGGTTTGAGTGGTTTGGAGGGGATGTTTGAGTGGTTTGGAGGGGATGTTTGAGTGGTTTGGAGGGGATGTTTGAGTGGTTTGAAGGAAGGTTTGAGTGGTTTGGAGGGGAGGTTTGAGTGGTTTGGAAGGAAGGTTTGATTGTTTTGGAGGGGATGTTTGAGTGGTTTGGAGGGGGGGTTTGAGTGGTTTGGAGGGGATGTTTGAGTGGTTTGGAGGGGAGGTTTGAGTGGTTTGGAAGGAAGGTTTGATTGTTTTGGAGGGGGGGTTTGAGTGGTTTGGAGGGGGGGTTTGAGTGGTTTGGAGGGGGGGTTTGAGTGGTTTGGAAGGAAGGTTTGAGTGGTTTGAAGGGGGGGTTTGAGTGGTTTGGAGGGGAGGTTTGAGTGGTTTGGAAGGAAGGTTTGATTGTTTTGGAGGGGGGGTTTGAGTGGTTTGGAGAGGGGGTTTGAGTGGTTTGGAGGGGGGTTTGATTGTTTTGGAGGGGGGGTTTGAGTGGTTTGGAGGGGAGGTTTGAGTGGTTTGGAGGGGAGGTTTGAGTGGTTTGGAGGGGAGGTTTGAGTGGTTTGGAGGGGAGGTTTGAGTGGTTTGGAGGGGGGGTTTGAGTGGTTTGGAGGGGAGGTTTGAGTGGTTTGGAGGGGATGTTTGAGTGGTTTGGAGGGGAGGTTTGAGTGATTTGGAGGGGAGGTTTGAGTGGTTTGAAGGGGGGGTTTGAGTGGTTTGGAGGGGGGTTTGATTGTTTTGGAGGGGGGGTTTGAGTGGTTTGGAGGGGGGGTTTGAGTGGTTTGGAGGGGGGGTTTGAGTGGTTTGGAGGGGAGGTTTGAGTGGTTTGAAGGGGGGGTTTGAGTGGTTTGGAGGGGAGGTTTGAGTGGTTTGGAGGGGAGGTTTGAGTGGTTTGAAGGGGGGGTTTGAGTGGTTTGGAGGGGGGTTTGATTGTTTTGGAGGGGGGGTTTGAGTGGTTTGGAGGGGGGGTTTGAGTGGTTTGGAGGGGGGGTTTGAGTGGTTTGGAGGGGAGGTTTGAGTGGTTTGGAGGGGATGTTTGAGTGGTTTGATGGGGAGGTTTGAGTGGTTTGGAGGGGGGGTTTGAGTGGTTTGATGGGGAGGTTTGAGTGGTTTGGAGGGGAGGTTTGAGTGGTTTGGAGGGATGTTTGAGTGTTTTGGAGGGGAGGTTTGAGTGTTTTGGAGGGAAGGTTTGAGTGTTTTGGAGGGGGGGTTTGAGTGGTTTGGAGGGGGGGTTTGAGTGGTTTGGAGGGGAGGTTTGAGTGGTTTGGAGGGGATGTTTGAGTTTTTTGGAGGGGGGGTTTGAGTGGTTTGGAGGGGATGTTTGAGTGATTTGGAGGGGGGGTTTGAGTGGTTTGGAGGGGGGGTTTGAGTGGTTTGGAGGGGATGTTTGAGTTATTTGGAGGGGGGGTTTGAGTGGTTTGGAGGGGGGGTTTGAGTGGTTTGGAGGGGGGGTTTGAGTGGTTTGGAGGGGGGGTTTGAGTGGTTTGGAGGGGGGGTTTGAGTGGTTTGGAGGGAGGTTTGAGTGTTTTGGAGAGGAGGTTTGATTGGTTTGGAGAGGAGGTTTGAGTGTTTTGAGGGGGGGTTTGCGGAATTGGGGAAAAATTTGGACGATTAGAAGAATGAAGTTTTTTTGGGAAGAAAGGATTGTAGAGAAAATATTATCGAAAAAGGTAGAAGTACAAAAAACATTGAAGCAAAAAAAAAAAAAAAAAAAAAAAAATATTTCAACACACTTGAATCCAGTCTCGAAGAAGAAAACCTCTTTCCTCACGGCCTCCCACATCCACACCATGCCGTTCTGTGCACACACAGCCGCCAACAACCCTCCCCCACTGCTCCACCCGAAGCCTGTGCACGTGCTTAGGAAGGTTTGGGGTTGGGTGTGGTTGGGGGTTTGAGGGGGAAGAAGGGTTGGGTGTGGTTGAGGTTTGGGGGGAAGGGGGTTGGGTTGGGGGTTTGGGGGCTTAAGAAAAGTTGAAGAATTGAAGGGGGTTGTATCGACGAGGTGGGTTGTGGTTTGGGACATGTGTTGGTGGTTTGAGGTTTGATGGGAGTTTGGTGGCTAGGGGTGGTTGGGTTGAGTAAGATGGTGGGGTTGAGGTTTTTTGTTAAAGAATGAATGATGAGTGAAAGATGGGTGAATGATGGGTGAATGATGGGTGAATGATGAGTGAATGATGGGTGAATGATGGGTGAATGATGAGTGAAAGGTTGGTGAAAGATGGGTGAATGATGGGTAAATGATGGGTGAATGATGGGTGAATGATGGGTGAATGATGGGTGAATGATGAGTGAAAGGTTGGTGAAAGATGGGTGAATGATGGGTGAATGATGAGTGAATGATGGGTGAATGATGGGTGAATGATGGGTGAATGATGGGTGAATGATGGGTGAATGATGGGTGAAAGATGGGTGAATGATGGGTGAATGATGAGTGAAAGATGGGTGAATGATGGGTGAATGATGGGTGAATGATGAGTGAAAGGTTGGTGAATGATGGGTAAATGATGGGTGTATGATGGGTGAATGATGGGTGAATGATGGGTGAATGATGAGTGAATGATGAGTGAATGATGGGTGAATGATGAGTGAATGATAGGTAAATGATGGGTGAATGAGGGGTGAATGATGAGTGAATGATGGGTGAATGATGGGTAAATGATGGGTGAATGATGGGTGAATGATGAGTGAATGATGAGTGAATGATAGGTGAATGATGGGTGAATGATGGGTGAATGATGAGTGAATGAGGGGTGAATGATGAGCGAATAATGGGTGAATGATGGGTGAATGATGGGTGAATGATGAGTGAATGAGGGGTGAATGATGAGCGAATGATGGGTGAATGATGGGTGAATGATGGGTGAATGATGAGTGAATGATGGGTGAATGATGGGTGAATGATGGGTGAATGATGGGTGAATGATGGGTGAATGATGGGTGAATGATGAGTGAATGGTTGGTGAAGATGGGTGAACGATGAGTGAAAATAATTACAAGAAAACAAGTGAAAATATATAAAATTACTCAGGCAGGTTGAACTGTTCCACCTCTTGGCCTTTTTTGTCGAACACCCTGATGCTGCAACCACTGAAACACCATCAATGAGCACTCCCAATTAATTAATTATTTATTTAATTTTTTTAATTGGTCCTTTTGAATATTCCAAGTAATCACTCATTTATTTGACTTAATCAACTTCCGTAGTTAATTATTCTCACTCGATTCTCCTCGATTATTAATTCAATATTTTAAAATGATTTTTCAGTTTTTGTATTTGATGACTCATTTGTATACTTTTTCGAAACATTGCATACAACTCTTTTTAATTGAATTTTTTTGAAATATATTTTTTAATCAAATTTGAAAAAAAAAAACTTATTTAAAAAAGTTAACTTATTAAACAATAATTTTTTGAAAATCTAGTTGAAGGGTTAATTAATTAACTAAATAAATAATTGATCGGTTAATAAATTGAACCAGTTCCTAACTCATTCACAGCCAGATAATTCCCCTGCAGTTTCTGCCAGGAAAAATAGATGGATTCGCTCGATGAGTTCGAGGCTTGTATGGTGAACAGCTCCTTAGGCAGTGAGAAATATTGCTCATTTCACAATGTTGATTCATATTGTATAAGCTTATCAGTTGCCCAAAGGTATAATTTCCAATTTGTGCTTTTTTTCCATAGTCTTTATTAGATCAAGTCCAGACATACGCTGGAAATGTTACAAAAACACGGCGAACAGTTTGCCTTGTAGCAAATATCCTCACCACTGGTCAACCAGCTTTCCTACATGATCTTCTCTCCGTTCGAAACCCACATGAATCGCTTAGATCCTCTCAATCCGACTTTCTGTTGCATCAGCCAGTTTCCTCAAACCTTTTCGCTTATCGTTCTTTTTTCCATACTGCCCCTAACCTATGGAACTCTCTTCCACACAACCTCCGCTCGTCAATCTCGTTGTTAAACTTTCGTAAACTAATAAAACTCACTTCGACAAAACCTGTCTCTAACTTACTCCTCAATTGTGTCTAAGCACCTCTGAGGCAACCTAGTTCACAAAGTGTGCGCTACAAAAAATGGTGAAATCATTCATTCATAATTATGAATTTGATTCATTAACTAAAAATCAATTTAAATTTGTATATGAATTATCTAATCTCATCTTTTCCAATCTAATCTGATCTTTTCCAATCTAATCTCATCTTTTCCAATCTAATCTGAT
>OX387262.1:1129385-1141885 GCA_947562095.1 Branchellion lobata | reverse complement strand
GGAGGAGTTGAGGGACGGAGGAGTTAAGAGGAGGAGGAGTTGAGGGACGGAGGAGTTAAGAGGAGGAGGAGTTGAGGGACGGAGGAGTTAAGAGGAGGAGGAGTTGAGGGACGGAGGAGTTAAGAGGAGGAGGAGTTGAGGGACGGAGGAGTTAAGAGGAGGAGGAGTTGAGGGACGGAGGAGTTAAGAGGAGGAGGAGTTGAGGGACGGAGGAGTTAAGAGGAGGAGGAGTTGAGGGACGGAGGAGTTAAGAGGAGGAGGAGTTGAGGGACGGAGGAGTTAAGAGGAGGAGGAGTTGAGGGACGGAGGAGTTAAGAGGAGGAGGAGTTGAGGGACGGAGGAATTAAGAGGAGGAGGAGTTGAGGGACGGAGGAGTTAAGAGAAGAAGAGATGGAAAGAGGAGAGTTGGGAGGAGGAGTTGAGGGACGGAGGAGTTGAGAGAAGAAGAGATGGAAAGAGGAGAGTTGGGAGGAGGAGTTGAGGGACGGAGGAGTTGAGAGAAGAAGAGATGGAAAGAGGAGAGTTGGGAGGAGGAGAGTTGGGAGGAGGAGAGTTGGGAAGAAGAGAGTTGGGAGGAGGAGAGTTGGGAGGAGGAGAGTTGGGAGAAGGAGAGTTGGGAGGAGGAGAGTTGGAAAGAGGAGAGTTGGGAGGAGGAGAGTTGGGAGAAGGAGAGTTGGGAGGAGGAGAGTTGGGAGGAGGAGAGTTGGGAGGAGGAGAGTTGGGAGGAGGAGAGTTGGGAGGAGGAGAGTTGGGAAGAGGAGAGTTGGGAGGAGGAGAGTTGGGAGGAGGAGAGTTGGGAGGAGGAGAGTTGGGAGGAGGAGAGTTGGGAGGAGGAGAGTTGGGAAGAGGAGAGTTGGGAGGAGGAGAGTTGGGAAGAGGAGAGTTGGGAAGAGGAGAGTTGGGAGGAGGAGAGTTGGGAGGAGGAGAGTTGGGAGGAAGAGAGTTGGGAAGAGGAGAGTTGGGAGGAGGAGAGTTGGGAGAAGGAGAGTTGGGAGGAGGAGAGTTGGGAGGAGGAGAGTTGGGAGGAGGAGAGTTGGGAGAAGGAGAGTTGGGAGGAGGAGAGTTGGGAGGAGGAGAGTTGGGAGGAGGAGAGTTGGGAGAAGGAGAGTTGGGAGGAGGAGAGTTGGGAGGAGGAGAGTTGGGAGGAGGAGAGTTGGGAGGAGGAGAGTTGGGAAGAGGAGAGTTGGGAGGAGGAGAGTTGGGAAGAGGAGAGTTGGGAAGAGGAGAGTTGGGAGGAGGAGAGTTGGGAGGAGGAGAGTTGGGAGGAAGAGAGTTGGGAAGAGGAGAGTTGGGAGGAGGAGAGTTGGGAGGAGGAGAGTTGGGAGGAGGAGAGTTGGGAGGAGGAGAGTTGGGAGGAGGAGAGTTGGGAAGAGAAGAGTTGGGAAGAGGAAGAAAACTAGTAGAGAGAAGATGAAATGGTTGCAACAAAAAATGAGGCGCTGACACATTGGTGTGTGCAGGGTGTAAAATCAATATTTCATTCCTCCACTTTTCATCCACTCACCCCTTCCTCCCCCACTCACCCCTCCTCCCCCACTCACCCCTTCCTCCACCACCACATTCAACTTCTCTATGAAATCTACAAACAACTCCGATTGGCGTGTCTAAAGAGAAAAAGTATAAAAAATAATAATTAAAAATTAATCATTATTATTATTGTTTATTAGTTATTATTAGTATTATTATTATTAATATTATTAATATTATTATTATTATTACTATTCATATTCATATTCATATTCATATTCATATTATTATTATTATTATTATTATTGTTATTATTATTATCATTATTATTATTAATCCTTGTCACCGTCATCATCACCACTCACCTGACCGCTACTATTAATAATTGACCGTTCCGAAGCTTTGGCTGGAACATTCTTTATGGTGGTGTCTATGCCGATCTTGGGTGGTGGAGCAAAAAAATAAAAATAATAATAATAATGAAAAACAAAGCAACAACAACAACAATAATAATAATAATAATGAAAAACAAAGCAAAAACAACAACAACAACAACAATAATAATAATAATAATAATAATAATAAATAATAATAATAATAATAATAATAGTAATACGAGTAGAATATATTTTTTAGAATAATCATTCATAACCATAATAAATTCTTTATAAATTTAATAATAGTAATAATAACAATTATTATTATTTTTATTATTTGCATTTTTCGTAGTAGTATTGAAAAACCTACTTTATGAAGCATATCTTCCGAAATGGGGAAGCCGGAGAAGAGATTATTATTATTATTTTTATTGTTGATATTATTATTATAATTCTTCTTGGGATCGTGTGGTTGCATAATGATGAGGGGCTTGATTTTTTGTAAAGTGTCATTCTGGACTACTCCGTCATCCTGATGATGATGATGATGATGATGATGATGATGATGATGATGATGATGATGATGACGACGATGATGACGACGACGACGATGATGATGATGATGATTATGATGATGATGATGATGATGATGATGATGATGATGATGATGATGACGACGATGATGATGATGATGACGACGACGACGATGATGATTATGATGATGATGATGATGATGACGACGACGACGATGATGATTATGATGATGATGATGATGATGATGATGATGATGATGATGACAACGATGATGATGATGATGACAACGATGATGATGATGATGATTACAATATTATTAAATATTATGTTAATATGGCGCCATCGTGCAAGGCGGTCTTTTAAAGTTAGTTCGTCAAATGTTTTAGCCTGAATATCTTCGAAAATATTTTTTTTATTTTCATTAGTTTCCCCTCTATTTAAGTTTTTTCTTATTTTTATTCTTTTTAATGGTTCCTTCAGACCGTCTTTTTTCGAAACGTTGTTAGTTTTAATTTTTCATTTATTTATCAGACAATGTTTTTGCTACGCCAAGTTATTAGCATACATTTGTTTATGCGTCTTTATTTATTTTTTAAATACATTTTTTTGTACAATAATCCCATTGTGAGCTTGCCTCTGGAAACCCGTCTAGCGATAAATCTTCTTGGGTTCGGCGGAAGTCAGAAGAATTGGAACAACCGAGGAAGAAAGACAGGTAAGAAGGTCAAGGAAGGTCAAGGAAGGTCAAGGAAGGTCAAGGGAGGTCAAGGGAGGTCAAGGGAGGTCAAGGAAAGGCACAACCAAGATCGCCATGACCTGATTCCCCTGCTTTCAACTCCATGTTTCGGAGAATGCAGTCAACTGCCAGTTTTGAACACCTGTGTGTGAGAATAAGCTCAAGCTCCAAGTCAGTCATCGGATTGGTTGTTTATCGCACAGGTGCTGCTTCTTTATTGTTTTACAAAGAATTTGAAAACACCTTGGGTATTCTGGCCACATACAATGAAGAGGTTTTGATTCTGGGTTATTTCAATTTTCACTTGGAGCAGTCCAACAACACAGATGCACAAACATTTCTCAACATTTTAAGGTCCCATGGTTTTGACTCATCCACAAGCCAACCCACCCATAACCAAGGAGGATGGCTTGATGTACGCTGCAGTGGGACAAAATCGGATTTTGTTGACCCTTCAGTGGGTGTCCCACAAGGATCTTTTCTTGGACCATTGTTGTTTTCTCTATACACTGGAGACCTTGTGAGAATAGTTATGAAATACAAGCTGGGATTTCATCAATATGCCGATGACACTCAAATATATGGCCACTGCAATAATGAAGGCACAGAAGAATTGCAGATAAGAGTGTCTGAGTGTGTAGATGAAATCGCATCTTGGATGGGAGCCAATTGTCTCAAGCTCAACAGTGAGAAGACTGGAGTGATCTGGTTCTCTTCTCGTCGGAATCTGAAAAATATTCCGAGCTATTCTGTCCGTGTATTAGAAAGCATCATTTAGCAAAATCTGTAAGGAGCTTAGGAATCTATATGGATGGAGACCATACAGACGTTTTTTACTTCTGCGTCATCAAGGGATGTTTGACAATGGACTCCTTGAAGACACTTGCATCAGCCTTAGTGTTAAGTCGTATTGACTATGGCAGCATGGCTTTAGTCAGCTTACCTAAGGTAGCAACGCAGAGTATTCAATCCATAATCAATACAACAGCCAGGCTCATTACGGGAGTAAGAAAATATGATCACATTACCCCTGTACTCAAGGAGCTTCACTGGCTGAAAATCGATGAAAGAATTGAGTATAAAATCGCCCTGCAGATGTAATTGTGTTTGTCCAATAAGAGCCCTGAGTAGCTGACACGTGACCTAGTTCCAGTTGGTAGTCTGCCGGAAAAACAAAGACAAAGATCGGCTAAGTCAAAGGACGTTGTTCCCAACAAGCACAAGCTAAAATCATTAGGATTAAGAAGGTTCAGCGTCAGCGGACCTAAGTTGTGGAACAACCTGCCTAACAGCTTAAAATCTTCAAGTTCAACAAAATCATTTTGTCGATCTCTGAAGACTTACCTGTTCAATAAACCCTTTCCTAACTCCCTTATAATATTATATAGTAAATCTTTTTCTACATATAATTTTAATCATTTATTCCATTTTAATTTCACTTTTTATAATTTAATAATAATAAAAATAATAATAGTAAGGACGAAAAATGAAAATAATAATAATAATAATAAAGAATAATAAATTCTGAGTGGCTTCAAAACTCTATGGGGTTGATGCCACTATAATATTATTCGTAGTTGTACTGTTTTGTTTTGTATTATTGTTTAACTATTGGTATAAATATTATTACTACTACTACTACTACTACTACTACTACTACTACTACTACTACTACTACTACTACTACTACTAATAATAATAATAATAATAATAATAACAATAATGAAATAATAATTATTATGAATAAGTATTATGCATATCATGACGTCACGAGACCATGAATTCCATGAGGACTTCGTAGGCGAGGATGGAGTTGTTGTGCATGTTGTCAACACCCCCACACACGTCCTTCAAAATGCTCCAGAGTCTGGTGGGAATGGGGGAGGGGGGGGGGGGGTTGAAGGATTGGGGAAGGTTTGAGGTGGAAAGATTTAGGGGAGGGGGGGGGGGTTGTGGAATGGGGGTGGAAAAAGGGTTTGGGAGAGCAAAAGTTTGTGAATCGGGAGTGGAAAGAGTGGAAAAGTAGAAAGTGAATGGGTGGATGGGAAGGCTTGTGTGGTGAACAGGTGAGAAGTTTGGAGAGGGGTTGAGTGGGTGAGTGAGCGTTGTGAGTGTTGTGAGTGAGTGTTGTGAGTGAGTGTTGTGAGTGAGTGTTGTGAGTAAGTGTTGTGAGTGAGTGTTGTGAGAAAGGAGTTGGGAAGAAAAGTAGTCGGTTGTTCCGAATAGAAATGATTTTTGTGAGAGTGAATGACACTGAAAATCACACCTTGAGTTTCCCTGTATCAACTCCAAACCGTCCCTCTACCCTCCCCCCCCCTCAAAACCCCGAACCAAACCCTCCCCTTCCCCATTAAACATTTTTATCAGTTTTTTTTTTTCATTTTTATAGTAAGTTCTATCAAATACCTTACGTTAACTAGTCGTAACTTTATGGTTTTTGGTGTTCAACACTTGTGCGCTTGTGGCATAATGATTGTCCTGTTTCACTCTAAAGTGTGGTCGGGTGAGCCCAGATTTGAGCTATGAAAGCGGCAACTCAATTAAAGTACAGATGCTATCCTAAAGTGTCCAGTCCTCTAGTAGCCCCAAGCGAGTAAAACCGTTTCCATGGAAGCGCCTTTGAAAAATAGCGCTAAAGGGCGCGTTAGAAACGTCTTGATTAGATAAGATTAAATTGAAAGATTATTATCAAATTAATTAGTTTTTATTAAATTATTAATTTAATTATTTGAGAAAAAATTCGAATTAAAATAATTAATTTATTGAATTTTTATTTAATAATAGTATTTAATTAATTAGTCAAAATAATTAGTAGTATTTGAAAGTGAATCAGAATTAATAAGCTTTCCCACAAACCTCTCAAGCACTTCGAAGACATACACCCCCCCCAGACCCACCGAGCCACTCCCGATGCACACCCCCCCCTTCCTCACGTAGTGGCAGTTCACTCCAGCCCTGCATTTCTTGAAATTGATTTTTTTTTAATTTTACAATATTTCAGTTTTTTTATATTTTTTGATAACTTTGTACATTTTTTTTTCTATAGTTTTTTTGTAGTTTTCATTTTTTGCTTGAAATACCTTTGTTGATGCTCATTTTCTATTTGGCTTTCAGATTTTTCCATTCAGATCAGAACTAAATAAATCTAATCTAATCAAAAAATGTGTATAGCGCGAATCATTTATATAGCGCGAATCACACACTGTTCAAAAGCGCTCTGCTACGAACTGCTTAAACAACAGTTTTAAGGGCTTTACGAAATGAAAGTAGAGAAGTAATAGAGGTGAGGTTGGGGGGAAGAGAGTTCCATAGAAGGGCCCACAGTAGGAAAGTGCAGGTTTAGCATAAGTACTATTGAAAGGTATCCTAAAAAATGAGAATAAGTAGAAGATCTCAGTCCCTTACGAAGAGGCAACTTGAAAAGGTCAGCTAAGTAGGTAGGTGAGTGATTATTTTTTATTTGAAACATGAGAGTGCAGATTTTGAAAACTGATCTTTTGTTAAGAGGCAACCAGTGTAAAGAGATAAGGGTAGGAGTTAGACGAGAGAATTTATGAGTGCCAGAAACTAAGCGGGCAGCGCTATTAAAAGCTTTGGTGAGAGGTTGTAACGTGGTCTCTGGGAGTCCATAGTATAAAGAGTTACAATAGTCAACGCGGGACAAAATAAGCGAAGAAACTAGTAGTTTGAGGGTTTGATTGTCTAGGAAGAGTTTCAGTTGCTTGATACGGCGGAGATTGAAAAAGATGATTTAGCTACGGATTTTATTTGTGGTATGAGAGAAAGTGAAGAGTCAAAGGTGAAGCCTAAACTATGAATGGTGGAAGAAGGGGCGAGTGAAAGGTTTGATGAAATATTAATTGAGGGAAGAGATTCAATAAGGCGAGAAGACTTGCTAAAATATATAAGATCAAATGTTGAAGGATTGAGTTTGAGGAACATAGAATCACTCCAAGAGATTATTTTACCAACACAAAACATTTTAGAAATAATATAAAATAGTATTTAAGAAATGAAACAAGAATGTATGAGTCGTCAGGATAAAGCTGACTCTGAAGAGTAAATGATGAAATAATTCTTGGGAGTCTAGAAGTATGAAAAATAGAAAGAAGAGGACCAAGAACAGAACCCTGAAGAACACAAATGGAAAAGAAGGAGTAGAATGAGAGTTGTTTATAGAAACTACAGAACTCCTGTTGGAGAGGTAAGAGGAAATCCTTTTAAGACAAGAGCCAGAAATTCCAAAAAAGTTTCAAGTTAGTAAGGAGTGGTCGACAGTGTCAAAAGCAGATAAGAATTCCAAGCAAAGAAGGAGGGAGCTATAACCCCTGTCACAAGAAAACAAAGAATCATTAACTTTAAAGAGAAAGGTCTCAGTACTGTGGATAGAAATAAATCCAGACTGAGTAGAAGAAAGCAGATTTTGAAGTTATTAAGAAAAGCTTCAGAGTTTTGTAAAAATAGGATAAAATGGATTATTATTTCTAGGGAAATTTTTTTTTAAAAACATGGTGTCTTGGAAAAGCTGTGGAGGAGAAGGAGGAGGTGGGAAGTTTTTATACAATAATCTGGAAAGAAAGCCCCATTTAGACTTGGAGGATGAGGCAGATTTTACGGAGTCAATGAGAAAGGAAGAATGCTTGGAGTAGAGAAGACTTCTATAGGATGATAACTCTTTCTGCCATTTGTTCCATGAGGCTGTAGAACGATCTGCCTGGGAGAGCTATTTTGGCAGAAGAGCAGAAGAGTCATTCGAGCTTCCGAACAGCTATTTTGGCAGAAGAGCATAAATTGAGAAGTCTTAAAAAAAAAGCAAAAAGAGAAAGTTTTTGTAAAGAAAACAGCATCAAGACATTCAAGAAGAGAATCATTGGAGGCTGTTGGAAAAAGATTGAAATCAGAGAAGGAAAGAGGATTGAAGGAAGACTGAAAGAAAGAATTTATGAAATTTATTCAGTTTTGACCACGGCATTTTGTTAATCTCAAAGAAAGAGATTGGAGAAGATGGAATAGTAAATTGAAACTAATAAAGGAGTGGTCAGAAAAGGTAACAGATTCAGCAGAGATGGATGGTTTGAAGAAAAAAAGTAATTTTAAAAATTTTTATATTTTTTAGCATGATAAAATAATACTCAGCGCTATCAAAATAAGTGGAAAATATTTTTTCACAACAGTACAACCCCTCACAAAGGCAGGATTCCGACACTGCACATCAGGTTTTGTTATTCTTTCTGCTAGCTCGTCCTGCACAGAGGGTGCATTTCTATCTGTTTTTGATTCAGATTATTTTAAAGGTCTTATTACTTTATAAAGTTCATTAATTTTTTTGCAAAACCAATAGGTTTATTTTTCAAATTTATTATAATTGTTTAAATATATAAATATATTCATAAACATAATAAATATAAATAAATATAATATCCCATAAATGGAGTGGTACAACCACATCAAGGCTACAAGAGTGTTGAATTTTTACATGAATGTGTTTTACTTCAATAAAAAATTTTAAAATAAATTTGGAAAATTTTAGCCTACAATGTTTCAAGATTTGATGCAAGGCTTACATTTTTCACTCAAGAATAAGTCTCCGTCTTGTGAAAATATCAGTATTTCCGTGAAATACATGTCAATTTTTTACTTCGTGTACTTGCAAAATTTGTTGTTTTACAGTTTTCAAACATTACCAATCCGTTAAGGCGAATGTTGGCAAATTTTGAACTAATAATTGAAAAATGAACTTACGTTATTAAAATAACATAATATCTCGTCTATGCTATTCAAAACGATAATTGACAACTGCCCTCCGCAAGCTTTTTAGATTCTTACATATTTAGACTGAAATTAAAAATAAAGCAAACTCGGGAATAAAGTTTGATCGATCCATATAAATTGATAACTTTTGTTAAAACAACAAAAGTTTACAAAAATGTTGCGAGCACTACCCCACGATGAAGCTTCTTGCAGGGAGGAAGAAGCGAGAGTAAAGCAAGCGTTGATTGGAAGTTTTTTCCTTTTTGTTTCGGCAGTCGGAATTATCAGAATTCGTAAGTTTTTTTATGTTTAAGTGGAAGATTTTAAAAAACACTTGTTAAATAATGTGTGTTTAAATATTATATATTTGATTATATATTTTTTTAAATAGTTCGATCATTCATTTTTTTCTATGAACTTCATTCGATATTTTTTTATTTTTTCAGTTCCAAGAATTATTGACATGCTTGAATGAGAAAACAACTGAAATTACACTGAATTTTAAATTTATCTTTATGAAATTTTGTGTTTTCACTCCATTTTTTAATGAATAAATGAAATAAAACGTGTTTTTTGCTCATTTCTATGTTTTTTTATAATTTTGAAATCTTTTTTATTAAAATTAATTTTTTCAATGTTTTTAACTTACTTAAATAGAAATAGAATTAATTAAATTTTTCAACTTCAAAGATGTCATTAAAAACCGAAAAAACCAAAAAATTGTATAGTTTATTTTCAAGAAGTAAAATTATATACGAGGTAAAAATTTTAATGATAATAATTTCGAAACTTGGTCATTTGGATGGTCAGGCTTCATTCGTTGTAATTGAAACTTTTATAAAGTGCAAAAATTAATTTAATGAGATCTTGAAAGCGAAAAACCCAATTTTTATAGCGCCTGACTGTATTTGGTTATATAAAGAGTAGAAAGTTGTAGTTTTTAAAATCTGATTCTTCATAGCATTCTTAGCAGTTTTCTAGTTAAACAGCGCTATACAAATGTTTTTATTAAATTAGGTTGGATTATTTTATCCAAAATTTCTTTACATCTCTCATAATTTCACAAATCTTCTTCCACCATTTCACCATTCCACCACTCCCCCATCCACTATTCCACCACTCCCCCAATCAAACACCCCTTCATCCATCGTATTTTTCATAGAATCTTCTCCACTTTCAATCCCCACACCCCTATTATCAACACCATCACCAATTCTACTACTACACTCAACATTACAACTACTACTCTTACTCATACTACTACTGCCGCCACCACCAAAGCAACCGCCACAACCTCCACAACTAGCACAACCGCTACCGCCACAACAAACACCATCACCACAACTACTACTACTACTAATTAGCTGACAATCCGTTGTCATGGTAACACTCCTGACAACGCAATGTGATTGGTCAGCCACTACATCGCCACGTGATTGGTTGAACTCTTTTCGACTTAACAACATTCTATCTCCTCTCACAATCGCCTTTCCACTTTCGACTCCACACATTCTTTCAAGTTCACCCATTCTACACGGTCTGCCATCTACCATACAACCACCATCCCTCATACAACCACCATCCCCCATACAACCACCATCCCCCATACAACCACCATCTACCATACAACCACCATCCCCCATACAACCACCATCTACCATACAACCACCATCCCCCATACAACCACCATCTACCATACAACCATCATTCCCCACAAAACCACCATTCACCACACAGCTACTATGTTTGCCATAATGGTGATTTTCAATGGTGGTTGTGGTTGAGGTGATTTTTCCGTACTCTGTTTTTTTCCACTTCATCCTCCTGTTCTGGAACCATATCTTGATGTGGCGTTCTGTGAGAAGGAGGTTCGAGGCCAACTCAATCCTGGGGTGTGTGTTGTGCAGTCAAATAGGCATAAAAATAATAAATAACAACTATAATAATAATAATAATAATAATATAATAATAATCAAAATAACAAACGTTATCCACCTCCATTGCTTCTCATTACTACTTTTTTTTTGACTATTTATTATTATTATTATTATTATTATTATTCTCATTATTATTATTTTTTTAAATTATTTTTATTATTATTATTATTATTATTATTATTATTATTATTATTATTATTATTCTTCTTCTTATTCTTTTTATTATTATTATTATTATTATTATTATTATTATTATTATTATTATTATTATTATTATTATATCATCATCATCATCATCATCATCATCAATTAATATTCGGCATCACCACCTGCGAGGCCGAGAGATGTACTTGTCGAAGTGGAATTCCTTTTCCAGTTCGAGCAACTGAGCTCTGCTGTAGGCCGTCCTGGTCCTCTTGCTGTCGTCCAACGTGCGCATGTCCGCACCTTTGTGATGTTTATGTGGTTGGGAGTTGTTGAGGTTGGAATCTGTTGAGGTTGGGAGTTGTTGAGGTTGGGATTTGTTGATGTTGTGAGAAGTTGATGTTGGAAGTTGTTGATTTTGGGAGTTGTTGAGGTTGGGATTTGTTGAGGTTGGGAGTTGTTGAGGTTGAAATTTGTTGATGTTGGAATTTTTTGATGTTGGAAGTTGTTGAGGTTGGGATTTGTTGATGTTGGAAGTTGTTGAGGTTGGGAGATGTTGATGTTGGAAGTTGTTGAGGTTGGGAGATGTTGAGGCTGGGAGTTGTTGAGGTTGGAATTTGTTGATGTTGAGAGTTATTGATGTTGGGAGTTATTGATGTTGGGATTTGTTGATGTTGGAAGTTGTTGAGGTTGGGAGTTGCTGATGTTGGCCTTTGTTGAGGTTGGAATTTGTTGATGTTGGGATTTGTTGATGTTGGAAGTTGTTGAGGTTGGGAGATGTTGAGGCTGGGAGATGTTGATGTTGGGAGTTGTTGATGTTGGAATTTGTTGAGGTTGGAAGTTGTTGAAGTTGGGAGTTGTTGATGTTGGAAGTTTTTGATTTTGGGAGTTGTTGATGTTGGGATTTGTTGAGGTTGAGATTTGTTGATGTTGGAATTTGTTGATGTTGGGAGTTGTTGATGTTGAGAGTTGTTGATGTTGTGAGTTGTTGATGTTGGGAGTTTTTGAGGTTGGGATTTTTTGAGGTTGGGAGTTGTTGATGTTGGGATTTGTTGAAGTTGGGTTTTGTTGAGGTTTAGATTTGTTGATGTTGGAATTAGTTGAGGTTCGGAGTTGTTGATGTTGGGAGTTGTTGATGTTGAGATTTTTTGAGGTTGGGATTTGTTGATGTTGGGATTTGTTGACGTTGGGATTTGTTGATGTTGGGATTTGTTGAGGTTGGGATTTGTTGATGTTGGGAGTTGCTGTTGTTGAGAGTTGTTGATGTTGGGAGTTGTTGATGTTGGGAGTTGTTGATGTTGGGAGTTGTTGATGTTGGGAGTTTTTGAGGTTGGGAAATGTTGAGGTTGGGAGTTGTTGATGTTGAGATTTGTTGATGTTGGGATTATGTTGAGGTTGGGATTTGTTGAGGTTGGGAGTTGTTGATGTTGGAATTTGTTGATGCTGGGAGTTTTTGAGGTTGGGATTTGTTGAGGTTGGAATTTGTTGATGTTGGGATTTGTTGATGTTGGAAGTTGTTGAGGTTGGGAGATGTTGAGGCTGGGAGATGTTGAT
>OX387262.1:1122219-1124719 GCA_947562095.1 Branchellion lobata | reverse complement strand
GGGTTTGAAGGGGTTTGAAGGGGTTTGAAGGGTTTGAAGGGGTTTGAAGGGGTTTGAGGGGGTTTGAAGGGATTTGAAGGGGTTTGAAGGGGTTTGAAGGGGTTTGAAGGGGTTTGAAGGGGTTTGAAGGGTTTGAAGGGGTTTGAAGGGGTTTGAGGGGGTTTGAAGGGATTTGAAGGGGTTTGAAGGGTTTGAAGGGTTTGAAGGGGTTTAAAGGGGTTTAAAGGGGTTTGAAGGGGTTTGAAGGGGTTTGAAGGGTTTGAAGGGGTTTGAAGTGGTTTGAAGGGGTTTAAAGGGGTTTGAAGGGGTTTGAAGGGGTTTGAAGGGGTTTGAAGGGGTTTGAAGGGGTTTAAAGGGGTTTGAAGGGGTTTGAAGGGGTTTGAAGGGGTTTGAAGGGTTTGAAGGGGTTTGAAGGGGTTTGAAGGGGTTTGAAGGGAGTTCAATGCAGTTTGTGGAGTTTTAAAGGGGTTTGGAAAAGTTTAAAAGGTTTGAGAGAGTTTGAAGAAGTTTAGAGAAGTTTGAAGGGGTTTGAAAGATTTGAGAGGGTTTGAGGGGGTTTAAGGGAGTTTGAAGGGGTTTTAAAGGGTTTGAAGGGGTTTGAGGGGGTTCAAAAAGGTTTGAAGAGGTTTGAGGGGGTTTGAAGGAGTTTTGTTTTTAGAGGTGTTGGAGGCTTTGAGTTTGAGGCTTTGAGGTGGGGGTCTGGGGGTTTGAAGTGTTTGAGGAGTTTAGGTGATTTACTGAGGTTTGGGGGTTTTGTGGGAGTTTATGAGGGTGAGAAGGAGTTTTGGGGGGTTGTGGCAGATGAAGGGGGTGTTGCGGAGGGCTTGTTGACGGGGTAGGTCATGTGAGTTGTTTGGGTGGTAACATTTTTGTGGGCTAGGAGGTTTGGTTTGCGCTTTTGAACAGTTTAGAATCAACGCTATAAAAATGATTTAATTAGATTAGATTTGATTGGTGTGGTGTAGTGTTGATGTTTGTGGTGTGGTGTCATGTCACCTGTCTTTTCATTCAAACCACTCAGCTATCTTTTCATCCATCTATCAATCCCTTCCATCCATCCATCCCTTTCATCCATCCATCCCTTTAATTCATCCATGCTTTTCATCCATCCATCCCTTTCATCCATCAATCCCTTGCCTCTATCCATCCCTTTTATCCATCCATTTCTTTCATCCATCCATCCCTTCCATCCATCCATCCCTTTTATCCATCAATCCCTTGCCTCCATCCATCCCTTTTATCCATCCATTTCTTTCATCCATCCATCCCTTCCATCCATCCATCCCTTTTATCCATCCATTTCTTTCATCCATCCATCCCTTCCATCCATCCATCCCTTTTATCCATCCATCCCTTTCATCCATCCATCCCTTTCATCCATCCATCCCATTCATCCATTCATCACTTTCATCCCTCCATCCCTTTCATCCATCCCTTTCATCCATCCCTTTCATCCATCCCTTTCATCCATCCCTTTCATCCATCCATCCCTTGCTTCCATCCATCCCTTTATTCATCCATCCCTTTCATCCATCCATCTCTCCCATCCATCCACCTCTTTCATCTATCCCTCTCTTCCATCCATCCATCTCTTTCATCCATCCATCTCTTCCATCCATCCATCTCTTCCATCCATCCACCTCTTTCATCTATCCCTCTCTTCCATCCATCCATCTCTTTCATCCATCCATCTCTTTCATCCATCCATCTCATTTGAGATAGGTTATGGTTTGGTCATTCTGTTTCTTATTTTCATATTTTTCTTTCCAACCCTTTACCAATTTCTTTGCAAACATCACCCACCAAACTCAAGTCTAATCTTCACCCTCCTTAGATCCTCAACCCACATCCCCGCCAAACCTCAAAACCTCAATTTTATCTCAACCCCCCCCGTCTTACCTTCAAGCATACACATACCAAAACATTCAAGGTTTATCCCCATTCACTCAACCATCCCACCCAACCACCCTCAACCTTCCCATCCAACCACCCTCAACCTTCCCACCCAACCCCCCTTCAACCTTCCCACCCAACCCCCCTCAACCTTCCCACCCAACCCCCCTTAACCTTCCCACCCAACCACCCTCAACCTTCCCATCCAACCCCCCTCAACCTCCCCACCCAACCCTCCTCAACCTTCCCACCCAACCCCCCTCAACCTCCCCACCCAACCCCCCTCAACCTTTCCACCCAACCACCCTCAACCTTCCCACCCAACCCCCTTCAACCTTCCCACCCAACCTCCCTCAACCTTCCCATCCAACCCACCCTACTTCACCCCACCCACCCAAACAACCTCACCCACCCAACCCATCCAACCCATCCAACCCATCCAACCCATCCAACCCATCCAACCCGTCCAACCCATCCAACCCATCCAACCCATCCAACCCATTCAACCCATCCAACCCATCCAACCCATCCAACCCATCCAACCCATCCAACCCATTCAACCCATCCAACCCATCCAACCCATCCAAACCATCCAACCCATCCAACC